>JAODAL010063460.1:0-19224 GCA_025379985.1 Phyllomedusa bahiana
AGAAGAACAGTGGAATAGTTTTTTCATCCCATAGTCCTGGCGACTGACAAATAACGTCGCCTCCTCGAATGGCCTCAACAAACGGCAGGTGTCACGCATGAGCTGCCACTGGCTGACATCAAAGTTACACAGGGGAGTACTTCTGTCTGCCTGGATCATCAAAAAATCGTTAATGGCCTTTCTCTGTTCATACAGTCGGTCCAACATGTGCAGGCTGGAATTCCAACGGGTGGAAACATCGCATATCAGAGTGTGTTGGGGGAGGCCGTTCTGCCGCTGCAACTCGAGGAGGGTGTTCCTGGCTTTGTACGAATGGATAAAGTGCATGCACAATTTCCTGGCCATTTTCAGAATGTTCTGAAGATCGGTGGAAGACTTCAGGAACCTTTTCACAACCAGATTGAACACGTGCGCCATGCAGGGCGCATGGACCATCCCTCCTCGGTGCAGCGCGGACACCATGTTCCTCCCATTGTCCGTCACCATGGTTCCGATTTGCAGTTGGCGCGGAGAAAGCCACACATCGATTTCTTCCCTGCTTTGACGCGGAGCAGTTCCTCCCCTGTGTGACTTCGTTCGCCGAGGCAAGCCAGGTGTAGAACTGCGTGACACCGCTGTGCCCTACACATGTGGTATGATGGAGCAGTACTTGTGGAGGCTGAGATGGTGGTGGGGGTGGAGGAGGAGGAGGCGGACATTGGCGCAGGAGCAGCAGTTTGACAACGTGGAGGAGAAAGCGGCGTCTCCTGTCCAAGTTGTTGGTGTGCCTGGGCCGGAAGCACATTCACCCAGTGGGCCGTAAAGGACATGTACTGGCCCTGACCGTAGTTACAGCTCCAGACGTCCGCGCTGCCGTGCACCTTGGAACAAACCGATCAGCTTAGGACTGGCCCACCTTCTGTTCTACATATTTATGAAGTGCTGGTACTGCCTTTTTGGAAAAGAAATTACGGCTTGGAACTCTCCATCTCGGCTCGGCACAAGCCATTAGTTCTCTGAATGGTGCAGAGTCCACCATTTTGAACGGGAGGGACTGCAGTACCAACAACTTGGACAGGAGCACGGTCAGCTGCTGCACCTTAGGATGGTTGGACGCATACTGTTGTCTCTTTGCAATCGCCTCGCTGAACGACTGCTGGCGCCATGAGTAGCGAGGAGCAGGAGCATCTGGACCGGGAGATGATGTCAAAGAGAAACAGCTCCCTTCTGCAGAGGTGGTGGAGCCCTTTACTGGCTGCAATGGCATGCGTGCCACTGGCCTGCTGCTGCTGCTGTTGCTGCGGCGGACAGGATGGACCACCACATCTGAGCCACGTTTCTCCCAGGCCACCGATGGTGACGCTGCATGTGTTTTACGCAGGGCCGTGGTGCCAACGTTTGAATCCCTGGCCCCCTTTTCCTTTTCCTGCTTACAGATTTTACAATCCCCCTATTTGGCTCCTCCGGTGGGCTTAAAAAAAAAAACTTTCCAAAACCCCCCGAGTAACGATTTTAACCCGCCCCCCCACTTTCCGCCGCCCCTGCCTCGCGGGGCCCCCTTTCCGCCCCTACTTCTGGGGCCTGCGAAGCGGGTTTTTTACCCCCTGGCCGCTTTTCTTTCCCCACCTCCCAAAACTGCGGGCCCTCCCCCCCCCCCCCCCCCCCCCCCCCCCCCGCCCCCCCCCCCCCCCCCCTGACTCCAGGCCCACCAAGGAAAAAAACCCCTTTCTGGCTTTCCCGCTCCTTAAAGCCAAGCTGGACCCCTCTTCTCCTGACGATAAAAAAAGCCCCTTTCCTCACCCGGCTCCCAAGTGGGTCGGGTAAAACATCATCTATTTTTGTTTCATCGTCAAATGCTTTCCTCCCCACCGGTTTTTGGGATGCAGGGGGCCCGACCCCTCACAACATGACCTCCCATGCCACTCTCAAATCTATACTTTTTCCCCCCTACTTTCAAAAAAGCAGGGGAAAATTGGCCCCATTTTTTTCGCTGCCAAGTTCTGCTGACTGACTTGGCCCTCCTCTAATTGTTCATGCCTCGCTATATAGTGGCGCTGATCCCAGACCACATAGTAATCTCTGACTGAGGAGCCGGATGGGAACATAGGCGGGTTTAGGACATGTGAGGGCCCGCTGATACACCGCTCCCCCGGGCCATGGCCAACTAAGGGTTTGTGTCTGACGTTCCCTACCGACTCTTGGCTGGGTTTGTCAATGTCATCTGGGTAGGAAGTGTATGACTTAGTCACCCAATCAAGAACCATTGGTATGCTAGTCAGTACACGGCCGCTTAGATGACAGCGTAGCGGCAAGTTTGAGGCCCTCACCGTGTACGCCCAGCTGCGACGTCCCCTTAGCTGTGCGGGCGACCTGCTCCAGGAATGTTTGTGCCTCGCTACTCCGCAGGTGAAGAGCCTGCCCCCCCCCACCTCTCTGTCTGACTTACTGTTTGTTCTAAAATGGACAGACACAGTTTGATGAAGATATCTGTATATGATAAATACACACCCTGTATTTGACGCCAAATGAACCCACTAAAGAAGCTTGGTAACCCTTGGATATAAATTGGCGCTCCACAAATGTGCATAAAAAATTAACTTTTATGTTCGTTTTAAAAACTCAGTGTAGTTTTTTACTAAATATATAAGCATCAGAACCAGGCTTAATTAACCTTCGGATATGAATTATGCTACAGAATTTCTTCTGTGGCGGCGAAAACAAAGGATCTTTTACTGAGTCCACACTGCAAAAACAACGCTTAATAAACCCCTGATGTAAATTGTGCGCAAAAGAATTGAGCAACCACAAACTATGTAAGCTTTGTAAGCGTGTTACCAATTGCGTGTCTTTCTAACGCCCACACAACAAGAGATAAAATTGTATTTAACTTTCCGCTTGTGAATTATGCAACAAAAGAAAAATTTATATATTTTGGCTTGAAAATGTCGGTTCCCCCCCCCACCCCCCCCCCCCGCCCCCCCCCCCCCCCCCCCCCCCCCCCCCCCCCCCCCCCCCCCCCCCCCCCCCCCCCCCCCCTCTTGGGTCATCACACCAGCAAAACAACGCTTTAATTAATCCCTGATGTAAATTGCGCAAAAGAATTGAGCAACCAACAAACTAGTAGCATTGTAGCATGGGTTCAATTGCGTGTTTTTCTACGCCACACAACAAGAGATAAAAATTGGTAATTAACCTTCCGGCTTGTGAAATTATGCTACAGGAAAAATGTTATATATTTGGCGTTGAAAATGACTGTTTCTCGGGGTCCTCACACCTAGCAAAACAACGCTTAATTAACCCTTGATGTAATTTGCCAAAAGAATTGAGCAACCCAAACTAGTAAGCTTTGTAGCGTGTTACAATTGCGTGTTTTCCTACGCCTACACCAACAAGAGATAAAAATTGTAATTCACCTTCGCTGTGAATTATGCTACAGGAAAAAGTATAAAATTTTGGTTTTGAAAATGATGGTTTTTTGGGGGTCAGCACACCAGCAAAAAACGTTTAAATTAACCCCTGGTTTTTAATTGCCCAAAAAATTTGGGCCACCACAAACTAGAGCTTTGTGCGGTTACAATTGGTGTTTTCTCGCCACACAAAAAGAGATAAAATTGTAATTAACCTTTTGTGAATTATGCTACAGGAAAATGTTTATTTTGGCGTTGAAAAGAGGTTTTTGGGGTCAGCACACCACAAAACAACGCTTAATTAACCCCCCTGGAGTAATTTGCGAAATAGTTGAGCAGCTAAAAATGAAGTGGATTTGTATTGTAAAAACGCTGTTTTTTTAAAATGAATACAACAGGAACGGGTTTAATCCCACTTGAATTTGAATGAAAATTTCAGCTGCATGGACCCCACACTGGATTTCAGATCCAAACCCCAAAAAACAAAATAAACATTAAGAGAACATCTCTGAGACAACTGAGACACCACACAAAAATCGCTTTTAAAAAAAATCATTTCTTCAGGAGAGCTAACAATCAGCCGCGGCAGCCCCTTCCCGATCAGTACATGAGAGGAGTGTGAGTCCCGGGCCGGCGCCAGGACTTATATATGCGGTGACGCACAGAATCCCGCCGGCTCTGTTTGGTTCTCTCTGCACATGTCATGCAGGCATCCCTTCTTCCCCCCAGAGTGCTTTGCCCCCTGTAGCGATGTGCTCGCAGCCATTTTATCAACAAAAGCACACTTCGTTCACCCGAAAATACCCCAAATTTCGACTTTTGTTCAAATCAAAAAATTTTCCCCGAAATTCTAAATGAATTCACTTCGTTAGAATTGATTCCCCATCTCTAGTCATATCCCAAAAAAAAATTTTTCATGACCAACAAAAAAGGTAACATTGTTTTTTAACTTGTGACTTTAGGGTCCATATCTCCCATCCACTACAGCTTTGTACATGAGGCTGCTGTAATTTTATATACATCTTACATATCTTATGCGAATTTGACTTGCAAGATTTAGATCTGTAGTTCTGCAGATTTTTTTCCTGAATTGCATTGTTACTTTTTTTCTCTTAAAAAACAAAAAAGCTAATTTTATTTTCTTGTTAGTATTTGGGGGAAAACCACCTTTTTTTTTTTTTTATTTTTTTTTTTTTGGGTTTTTAAAACTGCCGAATCCTTCTGGGCTCTGGATCAGATTCAAGCATGTCTTGATTAAAATCTGATCCCAATCTCTTTACCATTCCCAATGTTGGGGCAGATGGACTTAATACAAAAACGCTTTTTTTTCAACTCTACCAACAAGTTTTCAAAAGATCAAAACATTGTTAACATTTTGCTTGTCAGTGTCTGTTCTACCTAAATAGTTTGATTATTGTATCATAAGGTGATAAACAGCCTGATGTTACCATTTTACTACGGTAAAGTTATCACTTAAACATGCGCCATGTATGAGGAAGTCAGGAGTTGGAGTCGGAGTCAGGAGTCGGAGGTTTGGGTAATTGAGGAGTCGGAGTCTGGGCTTTGGCTTGCCGACTCCACAGCCCTGGTATTTTCGCTGCATACTGTCAGCGCCTACAAAGAATTCTTCAAGGTGTTTTATGCACTAACAGCACTAATGGACAGGAGGGAGAAATCTGCCTCGGGCAGTCTGGGTCATTTGCTCGTCAAAATTCTGTGTTTGCAAGCGCCGAATTTCCAACAAGCAAACGACACTGTCAGGGCTGAAAAACTGTCATGTGAATTTCACCCTAAGGGTATGTTCACACGGCTTATTGAGGCGCGTATAGTATGCGCCGCAATAAGCTGGGTGTTTTGGAACCACGCGCTGATCAGCATGTAATTCTAAAGCATGGGGAGGACGCCACTAACAATTTACATGTCAAATATCCCCTCGGGTGTACAATACGATCATACTGTACGCGCGAGGGAAGATGCGTAATCCATAGCTCTCTACTTGCTCTCTCCATAGCTCTAATTGCGGTGCACATTTAATCGCGTATAATGCACAACACGTGGCAAAATGCGCGCCAAAATATGCAGGTAAAAAAGCTGTGTGAACATACTCTAAGTGTGTAGTGTGTCTGTGTTCAATATATGTATATATATAGACACAATTTCCGGGGTATCTTGTCTAATACTTCAGCAAAAAGAAGATTAGAACCAGCGATTCTTCTGTGTTTAAAATTTATGCCTTTATTTCCATCCGTGGATGTAGGGTGTACAGGGGATCGACCAACGCGTTTCGGGCATTCACATATTGCCCTTGTTCACGGTTAATGCTTACATTTTCTGTTTCGTCTTAAATATTTAAAAGGGGCGGTACTACATACGACGTCATTTTCCCCCTTCAAATAAAAATAACGGGAGCTAAAAGCTACACTGCGGTATTACATTGAAATAATTATACATTTATTATATACAATGTGATGATGTTATATAAAGAGATATGAATCAGGATACATTAGTAATATAAGCTAATCGTTCCTATAGTTCATTCCCAAAGGGGAACCGTGTTTCTAGTTCATATATCCAGGCAGCTTCGCGCAGACGCACATTGTGCTGCCGTCATTTTCCATTTACGGGGCATTCTATCCTTTTCTATTCCATCCCCAACAGAAAATCTGTAAATAAATTTTCATGGCATTCTACGAAAGGGTTTGGTGACCCTGAGTAGGTGCTTTTCCCTTTTTTTAAATATTGGTTATATTTTTCTGCAATGCGTGTTTTTCCTTTTCGGTTTGTGCTTCCTACATAGAGAATATTACAGGCTATGCATTGTACTACATAAATAAGGTGATTTGTGTCACAATTTATAAAATCTTTTATTTTGTATGTTTTATTTTTGTTTGGTCCCATAAAACTTTCCATTTTATTGCTCAGTTTGCATCGTTGCATCTTTTTTTGTTGCATGGGTGAAGCCTTTTAAATTCATCCAGTTTCTGTTTGTTTCTTATCTGTAAATTTGTTCTCATCACCTTATCTGCTATGGTTTTGCTCCTTTTAGCAACCAAAATGGACTCCCTAAATCTATAATTTTTGCCAGTATGGGATCTTCTCTTAATTATATTTAAGTTTTTAAAAAATTATCTTTTTATATCATTAAATTCCTGGCTATATTTTGTTGAGAAAACAATTCCTTTCTTTTTTGTCTTTGTGTTTTTTGTTTTTTTCCTTCAACAGGTTTTCCTGTGTCTTCCCTTGCATTTTCTTTTTGGCTTCCTGCATTATCTTATTTGTATAACCTCTTTTTTCCAGTCTACTGTCTATGATTTGTATCTGTTTGTTATACTCTGCTTTTTCCGTGCATGCTCTCCATGCCTACTGTATTCCCCCAGGGGGTATTGCATACTTTGTGTGTATTGGATGAAAACTGTCTGCGCGTAATAAAAGTGTTACCACTGGGGGGTTTTTCGGTATAATGTGGTCATGATTTTAGTGTCTTTTACTATCAATTCCACATCTAAAAAGGGAAATTTTTTCCTCCTGTACTGTGTGGGTAAACCTTAAGTTGGCAGTATGTAAATTGACATAAGAAATAAAGTCCGGTAGGGACGCCCCCATCGCGACCCCATACTATGAGGAGGTCGTCGAGGTAGCGCCCATACCAGACCACACAATCCAAAAAGGGATTTGCAACATGGTAGATGGTATAGTGCTTCCACCACGCCATCACCAAGTTAGCTAAAGATTGGAGAGGGCTGTGGCCCCCAAATAGGGCCCACCACGCGTCTGCAGATAAATACATTTATTTGACAATGTATTCTATCTGCAGACGCGTGGTGTCCCTATGGGAGCCACAGCGTCTCCATCTTTAGCTAACTTGGTGATGGCGTGGTGGGAGCACTATACCTTTACAATTTTTGCAAATCCCTTTTTGGGATTGTGTGGTCTGGTATGGGCGCTACCTCGACGACCTCCTCATAGTATGGGGTCGCGATGTGGCGTCCATACCGGACTTTATTTCTTATGTCAATCACAAATACTGCCAACTTAAGGTTTCCCCCACACAGTACAGGAGGAAAAAAATTTCCTTCTTAGATGTGGAATTGATAGTAAAAGACACTAAAATCATGACCACATTATACCGAAAACCCACCAGTGGTAACACTATATTACGCGCAGACAGTTGTCATCCAATACACACAAAGTATGCAATACCACTGGGGAATACAGTAAAAGCACGGAGAGCATGCACGGAAAAAACAAGTTATAACAAACAGATACAAATCATAGACAGTAGACTGGAAAAAAGAGGTTATACAAATAAGATAAAAGCAGGAAACCAAAAAGAAAATGCAAGGGAAGACACAGGAAAACCTGTTGAAAAAAACAAAAAACACAAAGACAAAAAAGAAAGGAATTGTTTTTTTCAACAAAATATAGCCAGGAATTTAATGATATTAAAAGATATTTTATAAAACTTAAATATATTAAGAGAAATCCCATACTGGGAAATTTAATAAGATGAGGGAGTCCATATGGTAGCTAAAAGAGCAAAACCATAGCAGATGAGGTGATGAGAAGCAAATTTACAGATAAGACACAAACAGAAACCTGGATGAATTTAAAAGGCTTCTTCCCATGCAACAAAAAAAGATGCATCGTATGCAAACTGAGCATTAAAAAGGAAAGTTTTATGGGACCAAACAAAAATAAAACATACAAAATAAAAGATTTTTATAAATTGTGACACAAATCACCTTATTTATGTAGTACAATGCATGCCTGTAATATTCTCTATGTAGGAAGCACAATCCGAAAAGGAAAAACACGCATTGCAGAACATATAACCAATATAAAGAAAGGGAAAAGCACTTACTCAGGGGTCACCAAACATTTCGTAGAATGCCATGAAAATTCATTTACAGATTTTCGTTGGTATGGAATAGAAAAGGTAGAATGCCCTGTAAATGGAAGTGACTGGCAGCACAATGTGCGTCTGCGCGAAGCTGCCTGGATATATAACTAGAAAAAACGGTTCCCCTTTGGGAAAAGAACTATAGGAACGATTTAGCTTATATTTACTAATGTATCCTGATTCATATTCTCTTTTATAACATCATCACATTGTATATAATAAATGTAATTATTTGGCCCCGTTCACACGGCTTATTTGCCGACAGATTGGCGCCGTATTCCGCGCCGGATTTGCGCTTCAATACGGCGCCAATCCGTCGGATCATTACGGTAATCACTGCTTCATAGAAAAACAGTGGATTCCGTCGCTCCTCCCCCCTCGGCAAATCCGCCGCGGGGGGAGAAAGTGACATGCACATTACCTTACGGCGCGGACGCGCCGTAAACAATGCATTGTCTATGGGGCCGGGGCGGCCCCCGCGCGCTCCGGCCCCGCCCCCGTCCCGCCCCTTATTCACGGCGGATTTGTGGGGCTCAATACGGCGCACAAATCCGTCGGGAATAAGCCGTGTGAACACGGCCTTTCAATGTAATACCGCAGTGTAGCTTTTAGCTCTGTTATTTTTATTTGAAGGGGAAATGACGTCGTAATGTGAGAACCGCCCCTTTTAGCTATTTACGACGAAACAGAAAATGTAAGCATTACCGTGGGAAAAGGGCAAAATGGTGAATGCCCCGAAAGCGTTGGTCGATCCCCCCCTGTACCCCCTACATCCACGATGGAAATAAAGGCATACATTTTTAAACACAGAAGAATCGCTGGTTCTAATCTTCTTTTGCTGAAGTATTTGTCTAGCAGGTACCTGGGGGGAAATGTGAACCGTGCGGATCACTGCTGTGAATTTCAGCCAGGCAAAGAAGCAGGTGCAAAGGATTCCACATTATGGTGAGCAGCGTTCATTTGTATATGAGAGACTATCTTGTCTAATGTAGTCTCTGGGGTACAGTGTGTTATATAATAATCTCTGGGGTATAGTGTAATATAATCTCTGTTGTACAGTGTGTAATGTAATCTCTGGGGTACGGTGAATAATGCAGTAATATTTGGGGTACGGTGTGTAAACTACTCTCTGGGGTACAGTGGGTAATGTAGTAATCTCTAGAGTACAGTGAGTAATGTAATATCTGGTGTATGGTGTGTAATGTAGTAATCTCTGGGGTAAAGTGTGTAATGTAATCTCGTGTATGGTGTTACTGTGATCTCTGGGGTACAGCATGTAATCTAATCTCTGGGGTACATTGGGTAATGTAGCAACCTCTGGGTACAGTGTGAATTGTAATGTAATCTCTGGTTACAGTTAGTAATGTAGTAATCTCTGGAGTACATTGTATAATGTAATATCTGGGGTACATGTAATGTAATCTCTGCGGTACAGTGAGTAATGTAATCTCTGGGGTATGGTGAGTAATGTAATCTCTGGGGTACAGTGCAATGTAATATATGGGGTACAGTGTGTAGTGTAGTAATCTCTGGAGTACAGTGAGTAATGTAATTCATTTCTAGGGTTCAGTGTGTAATATAATACATTTTTGGGGTACAGGGAATTATATTATTTCTTGAGTACAATGTGCAATTCATTTGTAAGGTGCAGTTAGTAATATAATTTCTGTGGCTCTCATTTCTTGGGTGAAGTAAGTGGTCATTTCTGGTGTGTGGTATGCAATAAAATAAATGTTGGGGTACAGTATGTGACATAAGTGATTCCTAGGGGTACAGTAAGATTGGGTTCTTTTATTTTCCTCTGTTGTGTGTATAACAAATTTAATGGAGAAGTGATGGGGGGATGGGGGAGGGAGGTTAAGCGAAATTTGCTGCATTGCACAACATTTTTTATTTCCATCTAGAGGGGGAAATATTGTAGTTGGGCTGGTTCGGTTTCATTGCCAGGGCTGCTTTTTAGTCCCAGTCCGGCTCTAAACCTCAGTAATTAGAGAGCCACGCATAACCTTATGGATTGCACCAAAAGTGTTTGCCATAAGGAATCGGCCCGGACCTGCTGGGGGAGCTCACAGCACTCCCTCAGACCTTCTAGCTGGGTTAGAAGGGACTGCTTCACTGCAGGGAGAGGAGGGGAGAGAAGGGAAGGGAGGGGAAGTGAAAGGGAAGGCGAGCGAAGGAGGGAGGGACGGATAGGAAGATAGGGGATGAGAGGGAAAATGGGTCCCCCCCCCACTTTTTGAACCAAAGTTACACCCCGGCTAACAAGGTACAACATTATGCTAATTGTCAGCTTTGTCCAGTACCACCACAGTACCTCCTTTATCCACCATTTTGATTTAATTGGTATCCAGTGATCTAAGTTGTTTAAATGCCGCTTTTTCGGCGGAATTCAAATTGAAGGAGGAACCTCTACTGGTGGTGTTATACAAAGATCTAAGATCCCTTACATTTAATTTTCCAGAGCAGATTTGAAAATGAAAGCGGAGATTGGTTGCTATGGGCAAACTGTCTTACTGTTGGACAAGTTTCATAAATGTAATCCAGACCACTGTTTTAATCCATAATAGAAAGAATTCAGCTGCTTTACATCCATGATTCAGCACCAGCTTTATTGGACACTGAGACAAGTAAATGTAGATTCTTAATTATAAGATGGACTACAAAAGTACATATAATATAACAGTATGTCACATCATAACATAATGCATGATATCAGACAACACTTTTATATAACCATTTATAATACAAAGGCCAAGTATCAGTCATTTCAGGAGTAAAACTTTAATTACCACACATCAATTTCCTCCTTAAAACCCTTCCTTTATAACTGTATAACACAAACTGGAGCTAGTTCATGTTGGGCACTGTGAACTGTGTCTGTTCCTTTACCAAATGGAATCTGCTGCAGCTCAAAAATGACATATTTTGGTAACAGCCAGCAGCCAATTCCTTCCCTTTAAAAAGGACTCATCCATTGATGCCACCATCCACAAAACAAACCTTTCTACTCCTAAGTTCCTACGGCAAGCAGAAATTAATGGTTTGAATTCAATTTATTTGTACATAAACTGACTGCTATCCAACGGTGACAGTTTATTTTTTATTTTGAAATTCCATCAATACCAGGGCAGTGGTTTAGGTACATGACAATTGACAAAAATGAATATAATAACCATAGCTAAGACAATAAAGAACTGGTACAGAGAAAGATAGCCCTGCCAGCAATGGTTTACGATCTACAAATGAGAGAGAATGAGACAGGTTAGGGTATGAACTGTTTGCATCACAGTGAAGCGGCAGCAGTGTTTTCACGTTACTTTTAAAGATTTCAAAGTTGGGAGAGAGTCTGATGTGTTCAAATATCGAGTTCCAGAGCATAGGAGATGCACAGGAGGAATCTTGGAGGCAGTTGTGTGAGAAGAAGACAAGAGAAAAGCAGAGAAGGAGATTTAAGGGTTATCAGAGATTACATAGGAGGAGATAGCAGGAGATTAAAGAAGAGATGTATGGGGACGGAGCAGGCTATGGAGAGTATTTAAAATATAATTTTTTTAAAAACCCAAAATTTCCCGGACAAAGACCATAAGGGGACTTGCAAAAAATGGACGGGGAGAAGAAAAGAAAAGAGGGCCCAAATTTACTGTGAACCAGAAAATTTGGGGTTTTATTGAGGGAAGCAGGAGTGCTAGATGGGAGGCAACAGAGAAAAATTTTGCAGTAGCCTTGACAAGAGATGAAAAGGTTTGCCATTTACAAAAGCCCTAACCCCTTCTCACCACAGCCTTTTCTTTTTTTTGTCTGTTTTAATTTTTCCCCGGGAGCAAATATCGTTTCGAGCATAGGAGCGGAAATCAGGCTGTTTGTTGAGAAGAAGACAAGGATGCAGAGAATGAGATTTAGGGGTTAAAGAGATACATAGAGGAGATAGCAGAGATTAAAGAAAGTGTAAGGACGAGCAGGCTTGGGTTTACATAAAAGTTTTAACCAAATTCCTACAAAGTACCAGTGGGACTGCCAAACTTACAGGGAGAAGTAGAGAAAAGAGCCAAACTGTAACCTAACTGGGTGATTAGGGCGGGCGATAGGCCGGTTTTGCATGTAGCTTGACAAAGATGGTTTTTACGCGACAGTGGTTCAATTTGCCACCGAGGGCATGGTCTCGGTGGGGGAAGCCAGGTGTTGTTGGTTAGCAACATTAGGTTGCTGACACTCATATGTAGTGTGGCTGATGTCCAGCCATTATGGGGTGGCTTTCCCGGAACAGCTGCAGTTGGGTGGGTGGCTGTTCCCATGTTCCCACGTTCCAGTTCCGGGATTTACCAGGCCTATAAAAGCCTGGTACTCTGGGTTATCTGGGGGCATGGTCTGCTATGGCAAGGAGATCAGCAGTGGAGCCAAGGTGAAGGGCTCTTGCCCCCAGAGGCTTAGGAGAAGCCGGAACCAGTAAGAGGCTGGCAAACCAACGCGGTTGTGGTGCTGTGCAGTAGGCACAGAGACCTGGTAGTTGAGGGCTAAACGAGTATAAGTTTAGTTAGTGGCCTGACGGCCTGAGGTCTTTGTTTATCCTGTGTACTGCTGTACATTTAATCCTGTGCCTGGAAAAATAAAACTGGCTGATGCCAGATTGAAACGGAAGCCTATGTCGGAGTGCCATCCGCTTTACCAAAGACGGCGTTCCTGAGAGCTAAAGACCCCCTAAGACTGTCCAAGATGGCGGCTGAAATGTGAGTGGAGTGATCACATATGGTGGAGGATTCCGTGGACATAATTTGCACAACCTGGGCAAATTGGCACAAATGAATTGCCGCAGTGTTGGCACGAAGTTGTGCCTGAAGTGGTACAAGTGCAAAAACCTTCTGCAGCAAGATTTAAAGGGCCAGAGGCCTTATTGTGAAGCAGTGGTGCTAAAGGAGACACACCCGCAAACAGGCTGAGTTCTGTGGGGTGAGAGACTGTGTGCTCTCAGTGGAGAGAGGAGGACAAACCTGCATATAGAGTCTGTGCTGTCTAAAAGACTGTGTTGCTGGCCTGAAAATTTTGTTTTGTTTGGCCATGGAGGAACTCCTTTCCCAGCTGAGGCAGTCTATGAAGGAGTCTGAGCAGCTGACTGCAACCATGAGAAAGGAGAATGAGAAGCTCCAAGCAAAGTTGAAGGCAGACCATGAGGGGTTAAAAGCCATTCTGAACCCAATTCCACAGTCTGAGAAAGGTGGACTCACCACAATACAAGCAGCCTTGCAGGCTGGAGGTGCAGAGTCCAAGCAGGAAAAGACGGATGGCAAGCGTAACCAGCATGAGTGGTGTGATGGATGCCTACAGGTGGACATGTGCATGAGGGGATGTCTCGTGGCGAGTAGGCCGTATCATTCATCCAAGAATGGGTCCACTTCAGGAGAGATGGTGTTGCTGAGGGACCTGCTTGCTCCCGTTGCCAGGGGCAACCATCTGGATCAGCAAGAGCCTGCTACCACCATCCAGCAGAGGGAGCCGTGCTGGAGGTGCCATAGAGTGGAGAGATGTGCTCCTGACTGCCCTCTCAGGAGGAGGCCAGAGAAGTCACAGCTGCAAGCCCTGGAGCTTCAGGTGAATGGAGCCCCACCCCAGGCTGACATGGACAGTCAGCAGCAGAAATCCAGACTGAGCCCAGACATCAAATCTGTAAGACTGCTCCAGTGGGGTTGGTTATGTGCTGTGGGACTGTGCATGATCTATGTGAGGACTTGGCTGGGCTAGGCCGGGGCCCGAATATGCTGACAAGCCAGGAGAGTCCTGAGCGCAGTGGGGCTATTAATGGACCTGCAGAGTCTGATGAACTTAATGGTTACTACATCTACGCCATGGTGTCTGTCGAAAATGGCAGTAATATAGCTAACCTGCCTGTGATCCATGAGCAGGGGGAGGGGTGCTGGGGCACAAAGTCAGCTCCAGTTACCGCGTCACTGTGTGAACAAGCGGCGAGAGGTACTGTAGCAGAGAGCAGCTCAGGTCTGCCCCTGGATGTCATGGCGGTCAGGGCTATGTGTGGAGTGACTGCAGAGTGTGAGTTAGCTTCTGCAGAAATACCAGTCACAGCTATAGAGCAGATTAGCCCAAATGTGCCCCTAGAGAGCGTGGCTAACAGGGCTAGGAGTATTGCAGAGGATGTGTGTTTTGTAGGGGATGACCATCTGGAGAAGTGTGTTACCACTACAGTTTCAGGTGGATCTACTGTGGTTGCCGATAGCAACTAGGTTTCCTCTGCATCTCCTGCTGGAAAAGCTTGTGAGCTTGTGTGCCAGGCAGCTGGATGTGAAGTGTCTGGAGTCCAGTCAGTAAATGTGTGTACCTGGGACCCCAGCGCACTGTGTGTATGGGATGGTAACGTGCAAGTTGCAGGTCTGTCCCTGGTGGTTATGGTTGGTAATAGCACTATGTGTGCAGGTGCTGATGTGGTCGTCAGTAGCAATCAGGTGTGCTCTGCTGGTGAGGAAAAGGTGATTGAGTTGCCTGGTGTGAATACGACCAGTGTGTTGCCTGGAAGGGAGAAGGCAAACCCTGGATATGAGGAGGCTAGGTGTGTGCTGGTTATTGACCATGAGAAACACACAATCTGTGAAGAGTCTCTATTTCAGTGTGGGAATGGACACGGCAATGTATCAGTGCTTCAGTGTAAGGATGATGCTGATTATGCAGATGGGAATGATGAAAAAACTTGTGCAAAGAAAACGGGTACCAAGGCAGATTTAAGGTGCAGCCCTGAGCAGGGTATTCCAGAGATGGCGCTTTGTGATGGAAATCCAGATTGTGACCCTGCAGGGAATGAAGAGAACAGTTATGCTGGGACCTGTAGTGCAGCTGAGTTCAAAGGCTCCAATGGTGGCTGTAGTTCCAGTAGCTTTTACTGCAGTGGTCACAAGGACTACAGTGACTGTAGGAATGGAAAATTTGAGCTGCTAGACCCAGAAAGGAAGAGGGTTTGCTCAGGTGCTAGTGAGGGGCAGGTCATTGTGTTTGAACCCTCAGATGGTAAGGAAGTGCCTGCTTTCGAGACGGTTAATACATTTTCCCTAAAAGTTATGGAGAACAACATTACCAGTATCACAGAGGTGGTAGGTCCGGTGGTTTATGGCGCCCTACAGGTGGGTGCATTCAGCAGCCAGATGTCTGTTGCACCTAGTGAGGTTAAACACGTGATGGAGTTGCCCAATGTGAATACAGCCAGTTTGGTGTACGAGTTGGAGAACCATAAGGAGGATGGCCTGTCTGCTATGGCAGATATCCCACTTATAAATGTGTCTGCTATTGACTCCAGCCTATGGTGGGAAGTTGATAAGCAAGATATAGGCGTAACTCTGATAGAAGCTGAGAATTCTCATTTCGAGTCTATTACAGGGGATGTGATAGAAACCTCTTCACACATTGCTGCAGAAGGTCTGCTGCTAGACAGAGCCAGTAAGCAGAGGTGTGAACAGGGGAATATGTCCTCTGGCATTAGTGAAACGCCAGGTGATGTGGTCATTGTCAAGATTGGTAGTGGGAACCCTGCAATCAGCATGCATGTTATGGGGGCCACAGTGGGTCCTAGGGTAGCGGAAGTCATCAGTGAGGTGGACCACATTTCCTCTGGTAAAAATCAGGTGACAGCTAGTAGCCAAGAGATAGAGATTCTGGGTCAGGAGATGGTCCGTGAGGACCAGAAGACTCATGACAAAGAGAAGTTTGGGTCTCATTATAATCCTGTAGACAAAGAAGTAGCAGGTTGGGGTTCATGTCCGCTCCAAGAGGCCATGGTGTATAGCGAACCTGAGAGGTGTGTTGTGCTTACAGCTTCCTGTGTAGCTAGTGTGGTTGTTGGGACCACACAAGGGTCTTTTGCTTATGAAAGACCCAAAATAGAGAGGACACTGCCCTGTGGGTAGTCTGTGTGGGAGAGAAAGCTACAAATTATGATAACACTGGTACTGGGGTTGTCAGCAGTAGCTCTGTGAAGGTCAGCATGCCGGCTGAAGATGGTGACTTCAATGTTCCAGAGCAGGTATGCATGGTGCCACTTATGAAAAGTGGCTATGACTTCATTTTTGCCCATTGAAGGGTGAGTACATGGGATGATCTGTATGTAAGCGATGTTGTCTCCGCCCCTGAAAATGTAGAGAAGACATTGGCCCTGTGTAGGAGCTTTAACCCTGGAGGAAGGGTTGTACAGGGTGATCAAGGCCTACGGCCTTTATCAATGGGGGAGGATATGTGGCCGGGCGACCTTAGGTGGTCACATGGTGCTGCCACTAGATGGCGTACGTCAGGGGACCTGGTAGAAACGTGCCACCGAGGGCATGGTCTCGGTGGGGGAAGCCAGGTGTTGTCGGTCGCAACATTAGGTTGCTGACACTCATATGTAGTATGGCTGATGTCCAACCATTATGGGGTGGCTTTCCCGGAACAGCTGCAGTGGGTGGGTGGCTGTTCCCATGTTCCCACGTTCCAGTTCCGGGATTTACCAGGCCTATAAAAGCCTGGTACTCTGGGTTATCTGGGGGCGTGGTCTGCTATTGCAAGTGGAGCAGCAGTGGAGCCAAAGTAAGAGGCTGGCAAGCCAACGCGGTTGTGGTGCCGTACAGTAGGCACAGAGCCCTGGTAGTTGAGGGCTAAACGAGTATAAGTGTAGTTAGTGGCCTGACGGCCTGAGGTTTTTGTTTATCCTGTGTACTGCTGTACATTTAATCCTGTCCTCCATAACACGATTAATGCAGCGATATCCACCAAGAAAGATGCAATAAAACTTGATACTTTATTTTGAGCATAGTAAACTTACATGCGTTCCCAGGTGCAGACAGTAGCCTCAATCTATAAAAGTCGGCTTATGCGTCTCGGGTGAATCAACACCCTTAATCATAGCATGCAGACATAGTATACCAAACACTCTTATATATCCCACACTATAAAATCATTGGTGAATTACCTGGACGTCATCCTCGACAGCTGTGGACACTCCAGTTCTGGGAACCAATTGGATATATGACACCCCGCCGGATTACCTTCGGGAAATGCGCATAAGCATAGTAATGTCTAAAGCTGGTAAGGGCAAGCGTGGAACCACCCGTAACTTGCGGGCGGCTTCCGGCTAGCTTTTACTTCCGGACATGCGCATAAACGCCATAGAGTCCGGAGCCGGAGCTGGCAAACAGAAGTTCGCCGGCAACCTGCAGATAATTTTCGGACATGCGCAGACATAAAGAGGAACTAGTTTTCCTCAAAAGCTGGCAATAATAAGCAGGCTCGGCTAATAATCGGAAGGGTATATCACAATGCTATAAACTATCATAACTGGAGTTTAATATCCCATGTCAAGGGTGCCTAGCAGGCGTATAAGAGTATTCCCTAAATAAGAAACAGAACTGAGATGTTATCATTTTTTAACCCGTGCTGCTCCGGACATATCATGAAAGACATAGATAAAACCATGACACAAGAAACAAAACGAATGAGCCCACATAAGTAATACAACAATGTAAATAATGAAACGAATAGAGGAGGAAAGAAGGGGAAAAAAAAGGAGAAGGAAGAGAGAATAAATATAATATAATGATCAATAACAATATTAAACATATAAACTTCAATAATGAAACATTAATTCTCTCCGTAAATTCAAACCATGGGGCACTGACGTGTTCAAAGAAAAAATCCAAAAAGCTTCTCTATCATGTAGAACTCGCTTAATGTCTCCACCCCGGGTTGGTTGAAAAACCTTCTCAATTCCAGTTATTCGCAATCTACTAGGATCGGAATTATGCACCTCTCTAAAGTGATTGGATAAGTTGGATCTGTTCCTAATGGACACATTAGATATATCGTTGAGATGCTCCAAGAAGCACACCTTAATTTTTCTGGAAGTGCTACCTATATATTGTAGGTTGCAAATGGTACATTGTGCGAAATATACTACATGGTTGGAATTGCAGTTAATAAAGCTCTTTGTTATAGCTCTTAATGTTTTGATTATCAGTAAATATTTTGGTGGTATGGACATACCTGCAGGTGCGGCAAGGATGTCCACCACATCTGAAAAAACCTTTTTGCGCCAACCAAGTACGTTGCAGTTTATGAGTTGATATTAGATTCGGGGAAATTACATTGCCCAATGTGCATGTTTTTCTAGGAACTATCCGACACCCCTCGGATAGTATATTTTCCAGTGTTGGGTCTTCCATTAATATAGGTAAATATTTGAGACAGATTTTTTTAATTTGAGGGAATTGGGGAGTATAATCCAACACTAGGACAGGTTTCTGATTCCCAACAGATCTATTTCTCTTCCTATTTTGATAGAACAACTGATTATTATCTTTGGAGCCTACAATATTTTGTGCTTGTTTTAGCATCCAATTTGAATATCCCCGTTGGGACTGTCGGGGGTCGTTTACCAACATTGGGGGTCACCCGTTTGTCCCGGTATTCCAAATCACGATCAGGGGAACATGTATCGGCCGATAGAAACTGAGTCAGACACAAGAGTTCTGGATCAAATCTCATTCATGTTCCAAGCAATTCTGACAAGACAATGCATTACACACATTTTTGTATGATCTGTAATCAAGCAAGCGCAGGCGCAATAGAGGAGAGAGGAACGGACGTATGTCCATATTTAGGCAGCTTTTTAGTAGATTTCATTGGTCCACGTTGTCTCTGGGTACAAAGTCTCTGGGATTGCATCAGCCAAAACTCAGTCAATTTCCAGTAAAACGAAACTTCAGCAAAGGGAGATAATAGCCGGAGGTCACACACATCCTGAGGAAACTGATAACAAGTGGTCAAATCCTGAGCCGCAGTCATCTTAGCTTCTTCATAATTGCTGCTCATTCCCACAAATGGATTCTGCTCAAGCTGAAAATGCTTATAAGGAGAAAAGCTTGGGATTTCATAGTTATACATACAACCAATATTGATTCAAATCTTTTTAAAACC
>JAODAL010063461.1:0-19223 GCA_025379985.1 Phyllomedusa bahiana
CCGGTGGGGCCTTAAAGTCCGAAAAATCCCCGGTGGTCCACTTTTTGTAAAACCAAAAACCCCTTGAAACCCCTAAAAGGGATAATTTTGGGGCAGGGAAAGGCCCAAAAGGGTTTCCCCTTTCTCGTCATAGTTTCCAATTCCCTATGCATTTGAGGATGGGGCATCCCTTTTTCAAAAGTGGATCCATTTTCAGGTGCCCTTTAAACCCGGGGCCCAATCCCAACAGGAAACAAGAAACAAACAAAAAAATTTTCCCCTTTGTTCCCCCCTTTCTTCCACTTTATTTCACCCCCTTGGCTAAAAGTGAGGACTTTGGGTTTTTTTTTCAACCATACTAACTATGTAACCTGCAGGGACTGTCTTTCTGGATCCAGAAGGGGATTGAGAAAATCACGCACACTCTTTTGCCCTCTGCTTGTGACACAAAAGGGATGCAGCTTTTGGCCCCAGCCCTATGTGCGATGTTAGAAAACCTTTGTTTGGGAACATACAAAACCCAACAGAACAAACCCCAGGGAAAAACGTTTTTACTACTTATCCCTTTTCCGTCATCCCATGATAGCAAAAAGGGCTATGTCAAAATGCAGTGGAAAAAAAACGACCTAAAAAACAAAATGACTAAAAAAAGGGCTCATGAAGCTGAGTTTTCTGCCCATTTCCCTGTCAAAAGCAGCTAAAAAAAAAGGGCCCTTTTTTTTGGCATTTTTTTTTTCTTTTTTTAAAAGGGTCTTTGTTTGGGCTTTTTAATGTATGCAAAAAATTTAAACTTTTTTTGGGATGTAAATTTAAAAACCCCTACAGGTGGGGTTAAAATTTTTAATTTATTTCCACTTTCCTTTAGATAAATGTAGCCATTGTGAGCACATTGTCCCTTTTGTGTGCTGCTGCTGCGTGCTACTTCTTTTTTTACGTTTTGCCCCATTCTTGGACCAAAATCCAAAAAAAACCCACATTATTTTTCCATACAGAAAGAAAAAACTTTATTAGCGTAAAAAATTCTTTTAAAGAAAAGTTTTTTATGCCAAAACCCCCCAAAAACGCATTATTGCCCCAAAAATTCCAAAAAAAAAAAAACCTATTTTTAATGTCAAAAGGGCGAGATCACTTTATTAGGGGAAAAACCCTTTTTTAAAGACATGGAATTTTGGCCCAAACCCAAAAAAAACGGATTCTGGGGCCAAAAACCGTTGGGAAACGTATTTTTTTGTCCCGCAGAAGCGAGAAAATTTTATTAGCCCCAAAATCTTTTAAAGAAAAACCGGATTTTAGCACCAAAAATTCCTAAAAAAAATGGATTTTGGCGCCAAAATCCGTTAAAAAAAACGTATTTTTGTGCGTCAGAAGTGAGATCACTTTATTAGCCCCAAAAAATATTTTTCGTAAAGGATTTTAGACCCAAAATCCTTTAAAAAAAAAATGGATTTGGGGGCCCAAAAATCTGAAAAAAAAAACTTATTTTTAGGTTTTGCCCGCGAGGAAAAGTTTTTTTGCGCCAAAATTGTTCGTAAAGTATTTTGGGTCCCAAAAATTTCCAAAAAAAAAAACCGGGATTCTGGCGCCAGATTTCGTAAAAAACCTTTTTTTTGCCCCAAAGAAACGAGATCATTTTAAATTGCCCCCAAAAATTTCCGTTAAAAAAAAAAAACCCCGGATTTTTGGTCGCCAAAATCCGTAAGAAAAAAAAACGGTTCGGGTCCCAAAATCCGAAAAAAAAAAAACTGGTTTCGGGGCCCCAAAAAATCCGAAAAAAAACCCGTATTTTTGCGGCAGAAGAAAAGAAAAACTTTATTAGCCCCAAAAATATGTTCAAAAAGAATTTTAGTGCCAAAATCCAAAAAAAAAAAACCGGATTCTGGCGTTTAAAATTCTTTTTAAAAAAAAACGTATTTTTTACTCCAGAAGCGAGATCACTTTTATTAGCCCCAAAAAAATATGTTCAGTAAAGGATTTTAGTGGCAAAATCAGTAAAAAAAAAATGGATTTGGCGCTAAAATCCGTAAAAAAACGTTTTTTTTTTACGCCAAACGCGGGGATAACTTATTTTGGCGCTAATAAAAAAAGGGAAAAAGGATTTTGGGGGCCCAAATCCATAAAAAAAAAACGAATTTTTAACCCGGCCAAGTAAAATAATTTTTATTAGTGCCAAAATCTAAAAAAAAAAACCAAAAAACGTATTTTGTAGCGAAAAAATATTTAAAATTTCGCAAAAATCGTTAGCGACCAAAAACCTTTATCATTTTTTTAAAACCCAAAGGTACAAACAAAAGGGCACATCAACACTTTTAAAGCAAATTTGTTAAGGGGTTAACCTTTTTACCACCCATTAAAAGGGGAACTTGGGTTTTCCCGGGGGGGTTTTCATTGGGAAAAAAAGCGCCAAAAAACGTTTCCGGGGCTTTTTCATAGACTCCCGTATAAATTTTCTGCCCCGCTCTGGCGTTTTTTTAAAAGCATGTTTTCAAAATAAAACCATAAAAAAAAAAAAAAGAAAAAGAAGCTCAGTGGGGGACAGCAGGAGGTTTTTTTCATTAGAGTCTTTTGGGGAAAGATTACAGTCTTTTTTTCCAGCGTTTTTTGAAAATGAAAAAGCTGAAAAAAATGATGTTTTCTGTGCAGTGTAGACAGAGCCTTAAAGGGGGTTTTCTTTTCTACATTGAAACATCTTACCCCCAGTCCTGTTTTCTTTTGGGTTTATTTTGGAAATTTAGGGGGCGTGTTTACTGGTTTTTTACTTGGCTGCGAAAGGGGCCAGGGTCTGTAGTATAGCAAACCCTGCTGGCACCATCATGAGAATCAAAAAAAGGGGATGTAGCTTATAGCGACCTAAAGGGGCTGATGCAGCCCCAAAACAAAAGGGGATATTTTGGTTTTTGGGAGGGGCACTGCTAATGGGCATAAAAGGCAAAGGAATTGTTTTTTTCAAATCTTTAACATAAAAAAAAAAAAAAATTTTTTTAGTGAGACAACCTCTTTAAGTATGTTCTTTGGCAATTCCAGTGCCATTTGATTACAATGACAAAGCCAAGGCAAGCTAGGGCATTAGTAGAACATAGCAAGACATATACAAACCGCCAAGGACCTGGGATCTGGGATGGTATGTTCTGAATGTAGACAATTGTGGGCTTCTGTACATGCATGGATCACCTGAGAACACTTTGACCTGAAGAGACATTGAAAATTTTAATTCGCACTTTAGTAAACTGAAGTTATTGGGGCATATTCCCGTGGCAAAAAGGCAGGGGGGAAATTTTTTTTTTAGAAAAACAAAAAATTTTTTCTTAATAGAAAACATACGGTTAGGCAGCTCTCCCGCCCTTTAAAAAAATTTCTTTTCCCGTACTTTTTAAAAATAGGCGAAAGAATACTAGGGAAAAATACAAATAATTTTACAAAAAAAGCAGTTGAAAAATTCCCCCATGCCCGGCCCCAATAGGGAAATCAGAGGATTAATTTTAAGTCACGAGTCTGCCTGTTTCATTCACTTCCCTGTCTCGAATTCTGTTGATGTCTAGTCTAGGGCCAAGATTTCTGATCAGTGCTTCCCCTATGTGTATTTGGGGAAATCCAGTGACCACAGTAACTTCTAGCATAATTTCTACCCAATAAAATGTCAGAAGGCAATCTTACCTGATTGTGAGGGGACAGAATTATACTACGCCCAGCATTGTACCAAAACTGATAATCCATATCTGACACAGACATGCTTCTCCTGTATCAATGTATAGTGACAGACAAAAAGCTACATACCACATGGTTGCTCATATATAATTTGCTGGCTACTGACTGAAGAAGGAACAGTGGTGGAGAGGCCCGCTTCTACATGTGGGCAGGGCGGGCAACCAAACAGGACGCTGCTCACCTTAAGGAGTGGGTTGGAAAGTGCAGTCAGTGCGCCCTTTTAAAACAGCCCTGCAGAGTTCACCGCTGCATACTTATTGTGCAGCTACGGGATGGGATTGCTGGCTGTTGGCAGCAGTTGGCCTCTCTAGTGAGAGTTTATTACTGTCCTTGCCTTCTCAATGAGTGTTGACTGTACAGAAATGCAGGAAACCTTTTGGCTTCATGCTTCCCAGCCCTGGCGGTAACTGCAGAAGCTGCGGGGTCTTATCAGAACCAGATCAGTTTTTGCCGCCAGTGCTGCGAGCTGTATTTTCTCTTTAACTGGGTCTATTAGCCCCAATTAAAGAGGATTAACCCCGTTTCCAAAATTAAATATGATATTCATAGGCCGGGAAGGCCCCCTTCACACGGCTTATTGCCGAGGGTTTGGCCCGATTTAGCCACAAATCCGCCGTAAACGGCCGGGGGCGGGGGCGGGGCCGGCCGCGGGGGGGGCGTCCCCCCCCCATAAAAAAATCATTTTCTAGGGGCGTCCGCGCCGTAAATAAGTGCTGCACTTTTCTCCCCCCGGCGGATTTGCCGAGTGGGGAGGAGCGACGGAATCCACTTTCTCTATAGAGCAGTGGATTACCCTAATGATCCGACGGATTGGCGCCGCATTGAAGCGCAAATCCGGCGCGGAATACGGCGCCAATCCGTCGGCAAATAAGCCGTGTGAACGGGGCCTAAGGGTTTTTTTGTAGCAGGATCACATCACAATCCTGCTATATAGCTGACAGGTGTTAGCTGCTAATTGCTTCCATCACCGCCATGATTTCCGAATTCGGATTTTCAAAACCATCAAAAACCAACTGTAAAACCAGAACTAAAATCTAAATAGAAAATCCGTGTTGTAGTCTACATGACTTAGATTTTCTGAGGCCAGACTTCAAAACCACATTTTCAAAAAACTTGTAGCATATTCATTCTTCTGTCAGATTTCACTCTGAAAACAGCACGGAAAATATACTATTGAAGTCAAAAGGATGGCATAAAAAACTACTAGAAAGCTCTGTGCGTGTTTTTCTTGTGGATTTTGGTGCAGATCTGCTTAAAAAAGTCAGTAGTGCTCTATGATGCAAAAACGATTGAGGAACTGAATCCTAAAGGGCATTTTTTAACAGGGAAAAAAAGGGGCCTTTTTTCGGTCCGTAATTACGCCCCAAAAGGGTGCGCCCAATTTAGGGGGCCAAAAGGGCCCATTTTTTAGGGAAATTCACATTTCTCAAAGAAACTAGGGGATTACTTCCCCCTCCCCCGCCCCGAACCCCCCCCGGGCGGGAGATAATTCACAATCACTTTTCAAAGGGGTTTTTTACGCGCCCTAGCATGATAGTTAGGGGGCCCAAGTTCCGGCCCCCGTTTAATCCCCACCCCCGCCCCGCCCCCGTCCCCCAGGGGCGTAATTGGGGGGCGTAATTACGTCCCGCAATTAAGCCGTGTGAACATGCCTTAAAACTGCGCCAAAAACCGTGGCAAAAAATGCAAACAGAGTTAAAAATCCTCAGTGTAAATTACTTTTAAAATACTCATTGGAAAAACTTAAACTATATTTTCATATGGGGACAGTTTTTTGTTATTTGTTTTTTGGACCACCCAGAACAGTGGGAGAGAAGTGGGGGGAGGGGTCAGAAAAACCAAAAAAGTTGTGAAACTCAAAGGGGAAATTTAAAATCTTTATCTCCTCCCAAAAAGCAAAATCAAAAGTTTTCAGCATTTTTGGTAATATCTTCATTTACCCTTTCTCAAAAATTTTAAAAAAGGCAAATTCATTGTAGTAGCCCCCCCTTTTTAAAATTCTCCCTATTTTTTAACTGGAAAGTAAATTTCCATTTATATATTTAATATATTGATCCAAAAGTCCCTGTTTTGGTTTTTTCAAATTTTCTTTTTGAGAACCCACATTGTAACTTATTTAATAATTTAGTGCAATTTGGATGTTAACAATTTCTATATTCAAGAATTGGGGGTATTGGTAAAATTTAAAATTTATACTTTTAAAAAGGCATGTTTTTAAAAAGGGGCTTTCCCCCAAAAACTTTGTTGGGCATATTTCCCGGGAAAGCCAAACAAAATTTGATAGGTGCATCCAAAACCCTTTATCCAAAAACTTTCCCAATTTTTTTTTTTTTTTAAATTAAAAATACAGATAAAAAAGGTTTTTTCCGTGTCATAAAGATCCCTTTTATACAATTAATAATTTTTAAAAAGGGTTGTTCCTACTTTTACATCGATGGGGGAATCACTAGGGAAATTTGCCATCAAAAATTCCCAAAAGTTGCAGGTCCCACCTCTAGAAAGGGCCTTTTATCAGGTATGGGTTCCCAAAATTTTGGGGGCTCGAAAGGGGGAGCCGGGTTTTGCTTTTTGGATACTTGCATTCTGTTTTAAAGGGGGTTTCCAGTTCAGGTGGGGCAGTGGGAGGGTTTACTAGGTTTTAAATTTTTCCAGGGGTTTAGAAAAAAGGCCCCTCCCCCCTTCGCATTAACGTCACACCCCCTCAAGCATCAATTGACTAGTTCCTGGCCAGGTTATTTACCCCCCTTTTCTGATCACATATTTTCATTTCCTTTATTTAGTTTGAATGCACTTTTTATTTATTTCCTAAAAATTTTCAAACCCTTTTTTTTTCCCGGGAAATTTTTAATTTTTTTGTAATTTTTACATTACTTTTTAATTTTACTTTTATTCTTTTTTTTTAAACTGGTGTAGAAACTGCATGCTGGACATGTATTTTCCCTTTGGGCACTGCTGGGGAACTAAAAAAACCACACACCCCATGTTTTTTTCCTATGGGGTTGACTGGTGTACATTAAGAACTGTCGGGTGCACCGGGCCCAGGGCAGCGGCCAGGAACCTGTTTTTTTCGGACCCCGGGCATTTTTTTATCGGGGCATAACCCGGGAAAAAAACTGCATAGCGCACCCCTGTGTTTATGTATATATATCTACTATTTATCTATATATATTATATATATATAAAATTTTAATAAAAAATATATATATATATTTTGTGGCAGAGCGAACGGCTGCTCCTGTTACACACGGGACGTCTCGTCCTTATTCTCAGTCACCCCAGCCAGCGTCTATCTTTCTCCACTACACTGTGGAGATCATACTCCATTACCTAAGGAGACTTGCTTTACAAATATGTGCTTTTACTGTATTTCTACTTCTATTGGAACACCCCATCTCTACTTCCCGATTGCTGTCACTTGATACAGGCAGTCTGCTGAAACGTCGTTTTCTATATTGGCATCTATGATTCCTTGGTACTAATTGAATCCCATATGTTAAAGCACTTGTTCAGTATGTTTTTCTGATATCAATTTACTCTATACTATATTGCTGGAATGACCCTCTGCCTGGTACCAATAAATTTATGTACTAATTGCATCTACTCCCTCGTGTGCCAGGGATCCATAAGAGACTCAATAAGGACGTAATAAGATGTTTCCGGTGTCAAATGCCAGGTCATATGGTTGCCAATTGCCCACTGTATAATGAACCTATGCAATGTGATGCCTCCGGTATAAATTGTCGTTTATCACTGTATGCTAAGCGTGCGTGTGTAGCATTTCCAAATGCTGAGGGTGAGACACCCATGTGTTCTATTACTGTAGGAGGTAATGAGGTGAAGGCGTTGTTAGACTCAGGTAGTCTGGTAACCCTAGTCAACGCCGATTTGATGAACCCAGAAACCAGTCTAAAAAAAAACTATAGGAGTAAACTGCATACATGGGGACACCCGCCATTACATCCCGGCTTTCGTGGATATCCTTTTGTTCCATACAATCTATGGTGGGGGTAGTGCCCTTCTTTATGCATGAGGTCATCCTGGGGCGGGACTTTCCACATTTCTGGGAACTGTGGGGACATAGAGTCTCAAATACATTGCCTGAGAGTGAAGCAATAGTTTAGGAGGAAACTATACACTATACTGACATGGATGGGGAAGGAGAAGAAGTTGAACCCCATGAGGGGGTGTCCTCAGCGGGTCAGAGCAGTCCAGAGCCCCCTAGTGACAGAATGCCTGACCTTGCGGTGCGAAGGGACCAGTTTGGGGCGGAACAGGTAAAAGATTCCACCCTTACCAGAGCCCAGGAAAACGTGAAAATGGTTGATTATGACCCGGTAGTGCCTGATACCAGACTTCCTTCCCATACATGGCTGTTAGATGGGACTTGTTGTAACAAGTGGTAAAAAGGGGAGAAGAGCTGGTGGAGCAACTGGTCATCCCTAAGATTTATAGAAGGACTGTACTAGAGCTGGCCCACGGTCACTTAATGGGAGGGCATTTAGGAGTCGATAAAACTACAGAAAGAATCCTTCAATGGTTCTTTTGGCCGGGGGTTCATAGAGATGTGAGAGATTTTTGTGAATCCTGTCCGGAGTGCCAGCTGTCGGCCCCTAGACCACACTATCGTAGCCCCCTGGTTCCCATACCAATTATTGAGGTGCCGTTCGAAAGAATAGCAATGGATTTGGTAGGGCCCATTGTCAAATCTGCTCGAGGCCACCAGCATATTCTCGTGATCATGGACTACGCCACTCAGTACCCGGAAGCTATACCCCTGTGTAACACATCATGCAAGGCCATTGCTAAGTTGCTGGTACAGGTGTTTAGCCGGATGGGGTTACCGAAGGAGATACTGACAGATCAGGGTACACCCTTTATGTCCCGAGTCATGAAAGAACTGTGTAAGTTGTTCCAGGTGAAACAGCTGCGTACCTCTGTCTACCATCCACAGACCGACGGACTGGTAGATAGGTTTAATAAGACCCTCAAAGCCATGCTAAGGAAAGTGGTGGACAAAGATGGGAAAAACTGGGACTTCCTGCTTCCCTATCTCATGTTTGCCATCCGTGCAGTCTTCTCGACATAGCAAAAGAATCCTGGGAGGAAGAAGCGACCCCCTATAGGAGTGTCATTGAACACGTGGCACAAATGCAGTATAGAATCGCAGCCGTATTGCCGATTGTACGAGAGCATATGGCTCAGGCGGCACAACAGAGGGTGTTTGTGACAGAGTGTCTGGATTGGTCCTAGAGGGAGTATATATCTGCCCAAGATACCTTATGTCTGCCAGGTAACAAGCAACCAGAATTAGAAGTGTCAGAGATCTAAGAGATCTCTATGTGTAGGGTTTAGTAAAACCCATTTTGTAAGGGCTGGTTTGCTGGAGTGGGGAAAGCGAGGGTGGGCCCCCACTCCACCTGGACAGTCCGGGTCTTGGACTGCCTGATTAAGTTTAGGTGTGTCCGCCTCATATAAGGCCAGAGCTGCAGACACACACTCTCTCAGCCTGGGAACAGGTTATCTGCCAAGAGCCTGTGGGAGCACTTTCTTGTGGTATAGTGATACTGTTATATTTGGTGACTGGTTTTAGGCCGGCACTGTGATAGAGAGGAATTCCTGATGTTTAGTTAGAGCTGGACAGGCATAGGATTTGTTTTGTTTTTTTTTTTTTTTATGCACCACAAACTGAAAATAAAACTGGCAGCGGTCAGTTTTAAACGAACTTCTCTTGCCGTTTGGACTTCTGTGCCCGCTCAGCTGTGTCCGTCTATCCAGGAGACGACCACCCCGCTACCCAATCCCTTACAGTGGCTAAGGGTGTATGTGATGGGAGTGTGTGTGGGTAAGGGTGTATGCAATGGGAGTGTATATGTATGTGTGGGTAAGGGTGTATGCGATAGGAGTGTATATGTATGTGTGGGTAAGGATGTATGCGATGGGAGTGTATATGTGGGTAAGGGTGTATGTGATGGAAGTGTATATGTATGTGTGGGTAAGGGTGTATGCGATAGGAGTGTATATGTATGTGTGGGTAAGGGGGTATGCGATGGGAGTGTATATGTATGTGTGTGTGTATGTGATGGAAGTGTATGTGTATGTGATGGGAGTGTATGTGTGTGTGTATGTGATGGAAGTGTATGTGTATGTGATGGGAGTGTATGTGTGTGTATGTGATGGAAGTGTATGTGATGGGAGTGTATGTGTGTGTATGTGATGGAAGTGTATGTGTATGTGATGGAAGTGTATGTGTATGTGATGGAAGTGTATGTGTATGTGATGGGAGTGTATGTGTGTGTGTATGTGATGGAAGTGTATGTGATGGGAGTGTATATGTGTGTGTATGTGATGGGAGTGTATGTGTGTGTATGTGATGGAAGTGTATGTGATGGGAGTGTATGTGTGTGTATGTGATGGAAGTGTATGTGATGGGAGTGTATGTGTGTGTATGTGATGGAAGTGTATGTGTATGTGATGGGAGTGTATGTGTGTGTATGTGATGGAAGTGTATGTGTATGTGATGGGAGTGTATGTGTGTGTATGTGATGGAAGTGTGTGTATGTGATGGAAGTGTGTGTATGTGATGGAAGTGTATGTGTATGTGATGGGAGTGTATGTGTGTGTATGTGATGGAAGTGTATGTGTATGTGATGGGAGTGTATGTATGTGTATGTGATGGGAGTGTATGTGTGTGTATGTGATGGAAGTGTATGTGTATGTGATGGGAGTGTATGTGTGTGTATGTGATGGAAGTGTATGTGTATGTGATGGGAGTGTATGTGTGTGTATGTGATGGAAGTGTATGTGTATGTGATGGGAGTGTATGTGTGTGTGTATGTGATGGAAAGTTATGTGTTGTGATGGAATGTGTGATAGTGTATGTGTGTGTATGTGATGGAAGTGTATGTGTATGTGATTGGAGTGTATGTGTGTGTGTATGTGATGGAAGTGTATACCCTCCACCAGTCACTGCACCCGGCACCCCTGAGAATGACACTGGTGCAGCGTTCTCAATTGGCTCTCCATTCTGAGTCAAAACGTTCTGATTATAAAAACCTATAGGACGTGCTCCTAGCAGACTTTCATTAAAGATCCCAGTAATATGCCATCAAAGTCCATGGTGGGAATATCCCTTTAACACACCAAGTCATCAGTATGATATGTATATGAATGGCAAAATTTACTGGATAGGTGTAAAGAGCATTTTCATCCCTTTATTTGTTTACTGCTTCTTGGGGCTACTACAGACATTCCATCTTTCAGAGACTTCAAAGAGGGACACATCAGGCCATGCCTCCAACCACACCCAAACACATGACATCACAGCACATGCCTCTAATGACTCACACACACATACATCCTAATTTATTTTAACAGCCAGAGATAGACACTTATGGTTCAATGTATAAATGATCAGTTCTTTTAATGCATAACAATATGCTTGAATAAGTTTTTTATTAAAATATTATCAGAAAAATCATTGGAATCTAAACATTTTCATGATTGCATTGTATCCAGTGATGAAATATTAAGTAAGTTGTTATGTAATATACAGCTAGGAAGCAATCAGATATTTTCTAAAGCAAGATAGTCAGTTTATTGATTCAAATCTATTTCCCAAATAAAGAGACACAACAAAGGCCATACTTACAGCTCAGTGGCTAGTCTAGAGACCGAACCCAGTAGGAGGCAACACAGGCCCCTGTGCTACTTGGGAAAGATAAACAGGTGCAGGTAATTGCTGAGCAGTAGCTCACACACCCCTCCACTAGGGGGACAATTAGATGATAAAAAACTGCACATTGAATTGATACCTGTTCACACCAGTATGCAGAAAAGCCACAGTGTAATACATTGGGAGATTGCACAAATGCAAAAATACCAATACAACCACCACCTTCTATGTATGAGGGGGATGGTTGATTGTAATTGCATAGAGATAAGGCAATACAAAAAGGGTGCCATTAATGCAGATGTAACGGTCAGGAGGTGGATCGACTGGACCACCGCAGGCGATGGCGTAAGCCCACACCAGGGAGTGGAATCTAAGTGGGTCCCGGTATTCACCAGAGCCCGCCGCAAAGCGGGATGGTCTTGCTGCGGCGGGAGTCCACCAGGTCACTACCACTGGCGGGGCTTGCCTGCGGTGGCGGCCAAGGGTAACGAGGTACAGGATCGGCAGGCAGGCTCGTAGTCGTGGACAGGCAGGAGGTCAGGACAGGTGGCTCTGGTTCGTAGACGATAGACAGGCAGGAGGTCAGGGCGGGCGGCAAGGTTCGTAGACGGTAGACAAGCAGGAGGTCAGGGCAGGCGGCAAGGTTCGTGGTCGGTATACGTAAGCAGACGGTCGGTACACGGTAAGGCAAGACAGGAACACACTAGAACGCTATCACCACGGGAAGATACACCAAGGATCCGGCGAAGGCTGGCAGGAAGAGGCCGGACTAAATAGGAGCAGTGCCCGGCAATGACCAATTACCGGCGCACTGCCCCTTTAAATTCAAACTGAGATGGAGACAGACTGAGCAGGAGCGCGGCCGGGTAAGTGAACGCCGGCGGGGACGGGGAGGTGAGCGGACCCCGAACCCGACGTGCGGGACGGGGCTCCGCTCGGTGTAGGAGCACGGGCGCGCCTGCGACCCGGGACAGTGGTCGCAGAGGCATCCATGACAGCAGATTTGTGTGGTACACCATGCTGGCTTACAGCCTATTACGCCACTACTATTGGACTGGCTGTCCAGTACTTTTTAGGTGTCTAACACAAAATACAGACACCCTCTGTTCCCCAGTACTTTTAGGCAAAAAAATGACATACTGGAAAACTATCAAATATGAGTTATTAGTTATGTTTTTTGTTGTGTTTGAGTAAATAATGTCCCATTTTTTTGTGTTTTTTCTGTAAATTGTTAGTGTAGGGACTCGCAAGCAATGAGGAGCCTTGAGCTTGCGAATAGTGGCCACTGTATCGTATCTGCATTAATGGCATCCTGTTGCATCGCCTTATCTATATTCAGTTAAAATACCAGCAAACAGCCCCCTAATGCATAGAAGGCATGTGAGTGGTTGTCTTATCGGTATTTTTGCATTTGTGCAATCTCCCCATGTATTATACTGTGGCTTTTCTGCATACTGGTGTGAACAGGTATCAATTCAATGTGCAGTTTTTTTTATCATCTAATTGTCCCCCTAGTGGTGGGGTGTCTGAGTTACTGCTCAGAAATTACCTGCACCTGTTTATCCTTCCCAAATAGCACAGGGGCCTGTGTTGCCTCCTACTGGTTTCAGTCTCTAGTCCAGTCATAGAGTTGTAAGTACGGCCTTTGTTGTGTTTTTGAGTAAATAATGTCCCATTTTTCTGTGTTTTTTCTTTAACTTGTTAGTGTAGGGACTCGCAAGTAATGAGAAGCCTTGACGGGTCTTACGAGCTTGCGTATAGTGGCCACTGTATTAATTAATACCTCATATTTGATATTTTTCCAGTATGTCATTTTTTTGCCCAAAAGTACTGGGGAGCAGTGAGTGTCTGTATTTTGTTGGGCACCTACAAAGTGCTGGGTAGCCCGCCCAATCGAATAGTAGTTTTCTCCAAATGAAAAAGAGGGACATTTATAGAGCACAGAGGGACGAGGGTTAAAAATAGGTACTGTCCCTCCAAAATAGGGACACTTGGGAGGTATGCTATTAGGGGTGCCATCAGGGCAGTATTGCTGTCAGGGGCTCAGGTTAATTTATGCGCTCATTGGGGGTTGTTGATCATTTCAGGGGGCACAGTGGAGGTCATAATTAATTTCAGGGAGCGTGATATGGTGCAACATAGAAATTGCTAAAGGGTGAGGTGACCCAGAGTTAGACTCTATAGGGTCGTAAAATTCCTGATTGGCAGTACTGGGAGTTGGTTATAGTTTGTGTCAGCTGTAGCCTGTGTTTTCAGTCACGGGTAGTGATGTTGCTACAGAGCGGTAATTCCTGGTTATGCTGGTTAGCAGTGTCAGATAACCGGATATACAGGATGTGTTAAGTATCACAAGTGCTGTGCAGGTGCAGGTTCAACTGTGGCAGAGCTACACTATATTCTCTAATTTCATGTATGTTTGGGTGCAGTGTGGATATTTCATGAAGGGTACTTCATTATTAAATGAGTTCAGTAAGACAAGCAATTTAAGTAGTAACATTTGATTCAATGGAGGGCTATAAAACAATAAACTGGACTGTAATGTTTCAAAAGAGCTTTATTGCCAGTTCGACAAAAACACACAGAAAAACACAAAAAAGTACATATAACATTTTGGGAAGAGATGGATCGTTGGGACCCGGAGGATAAGGACCAGGAATAACACCAGAGGAACAGTAGACTTGGAACAGGAATAACACCAGAGGAACAGTAGACTAGGCATACAGAAGGCCAGAGACACAGAGCAAGATCCCAGATTGCACCGATAACTCAGGCCCTGTCTGACAGCAGAGTTAGTGTACCAGTGCGTACTTCTAAAGCACGGTGGGGCCGGCCCCATTCACTTCTATTATCCACAGCGTGTAAACGCCAGGAAGAAGTGACATGTCACTTCTTTCTCCAGGCGAACAATACGCGCATATCATATGCCGGGGAAGATGGGCGTAATTCATGGCTCTCTATGAGAACTATGAATTACCATAATTGCATGCCGCATTTTGGCCGTATTGCAGCGCAATTACGTACCAAAATACACCCCGCAATTATGCCGTGTGAACACACCCTAGGACTTTCACCCAGGAGAAACAAGTCTGTAGACAAAACATGGACAGCGGCGTCTCCTGTCCAAGTTGGTGGTGTGGCTGGGGAGGAAGCACATTCACCCAGTGGGCCGTAAAGGACATGTACTGGCCCTAACCGTAGTTACAGCTCCACACGTCCACGCGGCCGTGCACTTTGGAAGACACCGACAGGCTCAAGGACTAGCCAACCTTCTGTTCTACATATTTGTGAAGTGCTGGTACTGCCTTTTTAAAAAAGAAATGACGGCTTGGGACTCTCCACCTCGGCTCTGAACGATGCAGAGTTCACCATTTGGAAAGGGAGGGACTGCAGTACCACCAACTTGGACAGGAGTACGGTCAGCTTCTGTACCTTAGGATGGTTGGGCGCGTACTGCTGTCTCTTGGCAATCACCTCACTGAACGACTGCTGCCGCCATGAGTGTCGAGGAGCAGGAGCATCTGGACCGGTAGATGATGGGAAAAACAGACAACTCCCTTCAGCAGAAGTGGTAGAGCCTTGACTGCCTGAAATGGGACGAGCCACTGGGTTCTGCTGCTGCGGCAGGATGGATCACTACATCTGAGACACGTTTCTCCCAGGCCACTGGATGGTGACGCTGCATATATTGACACAGGGCCGTGATGCCAATATTAGGTCCCTGACCACGCTTCACATTCTGCCCACAGATTCTACATATACCCATATTCTGCTCCTCCAGTGTCTTAACAAAAAACTGCCACACCGCCGAGTAGGTGATTTTACCACCAATGCTCCGCACTGACTGACTGCTACCGCCGCTGCCTCGCTGAGCCCCTGTGCTGCTACATTCTGGGACCTGCAAAGTGGGTGGTCTACCTCGTGGCCGTTTGGCTCCTGACCTCGCACTGCTGCCACCATGCTGACTTCCGGCCACACTATCGACTTGCTGGCTGTGCCGCTGCCTGATGCGCAAGCTACTGCTCTCTTCTCCTGACGATGATGAAGCCCTTGCTTCACCCTGCTCCCAAGTGTGATCGGCTTCATTGTCAACAATTAGTGTTTGCCTGTCACTGCTGTCCTCCTCAACGGTCTTGGTGTACAGAGCCTGACTGCTCACAACATAGCCTCCCATGCCACTCTCCACATCACTATTTGCCCGCCTACTGCAAGAAGCAGCGGATGTCTGCCGCACCTCTTTGCTGCCCACTGTCCTCAAATAGTTTGTCCTCGCTGTATAGTGGCACATAGTAGTTCTCTGGCTGAGGGAACCGAACGGGACAGAGATGGGTTAAGGACAGGTGAGGGCCGCTGACCTGCTTCCGGGCCATGCCAACTAAGGGTTGTGTCTGACGAACCCACCGACTCTTGGCTGGGGTTGTCAGATGTCATCTGGGAGAAAGTGGATGACCTAGTCAACCATTCAAGAACTGTTGGCTTGGTGGTCAACACACGTCCGCTAGATGACACCGGTACCTCTGGCCTCGCCAAGTTACCCCTGCTGCAACGTCCCCTTACTGTGCTGCGACTTGTGCCTGCTACAGGAACATTTGTGCCACTGCCCCTCCCATGTGAAGGGCCTGCCACCTCTCTGTCTGACATACTGTTTGATAAAAAATTTACAATAAAAAACTGTTTAATTTAGATGTGTGCATATGACAAATACACAAGCTTTATTTCAAAGGAGTTTTACCTTATAAGTGAAAAAAGTAACTCTTTGGCGCAGAGAACAATATTCCACAATAATAACCTGCTTGTAATGGATATGTGTGTGTATATGACAAAAGCACAAGCTGTATTTCAAAGTTGTTTTTTTTTTTTTTTTTTTAGAAAAATAAGTTATTTGACAAAATTACTGAAGACACCCTCTCCACTATTTCGGGGGGGGGGGGGGGAGGGGGAGAGAGGAGGGCTTTACCTGAATCACCGTTTAACAGAGCAGGTTCTGTCATAATCAGTGGAATCATCTGATGACGGTGTAAAAGGAGTACGCTCTTTGACGCTATAGTGGGATCTTGGCCCTCAGCTTGGTTCTTTCCAGCTGGCGTTGACATTACCCTGTCAGGCTGCGTTCCCACTTCAGTTATTTGGTCAGTTTTGCCCCTTTAACTGTCCAGAGAAGTGAAGTGTGAAGCGGTGGCAGTCATGTGTGTGTCATACTAAATCACAGCATTGTTTCAATACCAAACCACGCTCCCTGTGCATATTTCTGCATGGCACAATATTCTACAACACCATACAGGTTCTCTGCATCCAGGAAATGGTTGTTTTTTTTGTGATTCGTCGCAAATAAATTTGGGTCGAAATTATTTTTGGGAAAAATTTGGTGAATTAGCCAAATCGAATTTTTGAGAAATTCGCTCATCTCTAATATACAGCGCTAATATGTATTCCTTTAATTATCGCTTTTATGCTACTGTTTTAGTTTCCTGTCATTAGGTGGTACACACATCTCATTTTGCTATGGGGTCCTATGGGTTATATTTCTCAGCTTATATTATCAGCTTGTTTATTATGCCCAGACCATAGCAGAATAAAATAGCTGTAGGTTTCCTACTCTCAGTAACAAGTATATTACTCAGAAACCTATGTTTTTTCAGAGTAACACACCCAGAAAACTAATGCGGGTATGAGAAGAAGCACAGTGGCCAGAGGAGATCTAAGGACAAGGGAGTCAGTCTATTCTGCTAAAGATATGTATGTATTTTAGCCGTCAGAGCTTTGGAAAGAAAGTCTATATAATTTCCATTGATAGAGTAGAGGGAGGAAAATAACTTTACAAAGTGTTCTATAACATCTTTAGTACAATGGTCTTTGCCTTTGTACTAAAGCCCATGTGGATCTAATCTCTCTCAGATACAAGTATTTGTCATCTAACAATTGAAGAAGTTTATGTCCAATGTTGGTAAGTTTCATACAGACCAAAAAGATCTTTTACGCACTTTAAGGGTGCGTTCCCACTGCAGAGGACAACTACCGGTCGGTTTATCCGACCGGTACTTGTCCTGTTTTAGTGCCGTCCCCACAACCGCGAGGGGGACGGCTTTTCTCCGCGATGAGCGGAGTAAAGCCCTCCCCCTTCATATTCACAAGCACAGATTCCACAGATTGTGCTTGTTGAACGTTTTGCGGGCGGCCCGCGGGCGGAAAAAACGCCGGGCAGAAAACCCATGCAGTGGGGACTGCTCCACGGGTTTTCCATAGAGCACCATTGTGTTAATTTTCGGACAGTTTTTCAGGCGGTCTGCAATACCGCAAACCGCCTGAAAAAACGGCCGAAAACCCGTGCCGTGGGGACATGCCCTAAAGAGGTTCTGTTTCACTGAGGCACAAGGAGCTTTTCACTTGCTCTGCCTTAGTCAGGCTGTGAGTGCGTCTATAGCAGTGATTAGCATACTTAGTTTCTCTGTAACCGAGACATTACAAAGAACAGTGCATGAGATTTCAACAAAGCTACATGTGCTCTGACCATGGTGACATCACTCCCAGAACTGTATAATCAGGAAGGGAGTTTATGGTCAGCTAACCATAGAAATCTGTGTGCACTATAAAATCTCTCTTATCTCATGACTAAGGTAAAATCAAAAGACAATAAATTAAAAAAAAAAAGTCTTCAATTAACTGTCCCTACAGGTTGAAAGCTTGACCCCTTAAGGACTTCATCTTCTCTAATAAAGGGGACACAAATCTGATTCTTTTCACACAAGCATCTATCAGAGCACCTGGACAATGTTGTTCAGAAAGTACTCACCTGCTGCACTGTAAATACACTATACATGTCGAGCAAGGGTAAAAACTAGAATAAAGGTAACTTTGGATTATATTGGGTGGATAATTGCTTTAGCCACCAAGCTACATTCCATTATCTTCAGTCACCTATCTACATTTTTTGTCTTCAAAGCAACAGTCAAATAACAACATTGAAATCGCACAATTCCACATATAGTGGGTCAGGCTGATAGTGGGCAAGCATCCTTGTCTACAACACATTGGGCTTGATAAGTGAAGAAAATGTTTACTGGATAGATAACCATGGGCTCTCCATGTCCTATGAGCCATTATTCTGAAAAAACAAGAATAACCAGATTAAAATTGAAAAATGTCCTCAAGTTTTAAAAAAACCCTGAGATTTTAATTTCAGGCTATATCGCTTAGTCTAGGTGTACCCAGTGTTCCTTTTATGGAGTGACAGTCCCTAGTTTTAGTTTTGACTTCTCTAATTCTCCACTATTTGGGATTAAACCAGTTCAGAATGTTTCAGACGGTTTTCGGATTTAGAAACCGTCTGAAAACTGACAAGCAACCATCCCCATAAACTGTAATAGAAAATCCGTTCAGCAGTCCCAACTGAACGGATTTTCTGTCAGACGGTTTTTCACACTGCCGGCGGTCAGAAAAACGTAGAACATGTTGATTCTTCTGCTCGGTTTTCAGACAGAAAATTAACATTTAAGTCAAAGGGGAACTGAGCAGAAAGTGGGTGAATTTTTTTTGCGCAGTTTTTGTGTGGTTTTTGGTCTTTGTATTGAGTGCAAATGCAGTTTTTTTTTCCACTTTTCTGCTTGAAAAAAACATCCAAGAACTGCTCAAAAACCAGGACAAAATCAATGACAAAAACATTTAAAAAAGCGAAAACTGCTGAAAAAACGAACCTTTTTTGTGTAAAAAAAAATGTCCAAAAACTGGTTGGGATGGACAGTTCTGCTGAGGTAAAACCAAACAATTTTTTGCCTTTTCCGTGAACACAACCCAATGACAGTATCTCAAAAAAAGATACACCCCTCACAATTTTTTTTAAAATATAACTTTCATGGGGGCAACATAAAGATTGGAC
>JAODAL010063462.1:0-19222 GCA_025379985.1 Phyllomedusa bahiana
TGTGGGGTCTGCGGGTTTGGGGCTCTTGCTGTGGCCCAGGACAGGTTAGTCAAGTCCATTCAACAAAAAGGGTTTTTTTGAAAGATTTCCTTTTTTTTCCGGCACTTTTTTAAATGTGGGGGTCATGCAGGTTTGGGGCTCATGCTGCGTTCCGGGACAGGGAAATTCAATGTCCAGTTAAAGGGAACATGATGGTTCAAATCATACTGCCTTCTGTCACTTTTTAATTTGTGGGTGATGCAGGTTTAAGGGTCAGGCTGTGGTACAAGACAGGGATAGTAAATGGTCTGTGACTTTTTTTCTGTGACTTTTATTAACCTAAGTGTGTTGCCTAAGATGTAGCACGTATCCATTTGACTGTTGTGGATGTTAATTTCAGCTTCTCCAGCCTTGTTTGGGTGTAATAATGAAGGTGTTGTTGCTCTCCCATAGACTTTAATGGTCATCGCGTATAATCGATGCTCACTATCGAAAAACCTTATCGATAGCGGCCGACTATCGACTATCGTTCGATCTCAATAGCCAACGCAATCGCTCAACACTATCAATGAGGTTAGTGCATTGATAAAGAGGAAAAAAAATCCACAGGTTTGGTTCCTGCAGGGATTTGAACCGAGGACCCTTGTGCCTGGAGGCAAAAGTTTTACCTCTGAGCTACAATGTAGGTTCTTACAGGTCTATACATAAACTGACCTTTCTTTAACTACAGAGAGGAAAGGCCTGGTGATGTCACCCTGCTGGGTCACATGATATGCAATTCAAACAAATCACACACGCCCCTTCTGAGCACACAGAGCTGAAGAGCTGGATGGAGGAGGTATGAAATGAGATCGTGGCAAAACCCCTTTAATGGAGAAGTGATGGGGGATGCATTGCACAACATTTTTTATTTCCATCTAGAGGGGTAATATTGTCGGGGTCTGGTTCGGTTTCAGTGCCAAGGCTGCTTTTTAGTCCCAGTCCAGCTCTAAACTTAAGTAATTAGAGAGCCACTCATAACCTTAAGGATTGCACCAAAAGAGTTTGCCATAAGGACTCTGCCCAGACCTGCTGGGGGAGCTCACAGCGCTCCCCCAAACCTTCTAGCTGGATTAGAGGGGGCCGCTTCACTGCAGGGAGAGGTGGGGAGCGGAAAGGAAGGAAGGGAAAAGGAAGAGGGGAGGGAAAGGAATTGAGGGAGGGATAGGACGATAGGGGATGAGAGGGAAATTGGTCCCCCCCACTTTTTGAACCAAAGTTACGCCCCGGGTGTTTGCCCCTTCTTAGTTTCCTCCTAAATTTAAATTAAAGGCCTCTCACCCAGCCAGAAAGAACCCTGCACTGACAAGGGACAAGTACCCTAAAACAGCTGTCTGTATTAGTGATACATGTAAGACTTGTGTGCCATATAATAATGAGGTGTGTGTCACATGTTCTATATGTAAGTGACTCAGTGTGTGTACAGGATGTGTCCTATGTGTTAGTGGAACATGAGTGACATGTTTCCAGTATGTTATTGGAGCTTATGTGGCATATGTCCTATGTATGATTGCTGTGAACAGTAAAAAAAGACAGGAGGACAATGTGTTGTATAATACATTCTGATAAGGTTCCTCCCATTTTTTGGAAATGAATGATGGCAGTTAACTTTTAAAATTAAATGAAATTGCTTTTTGGTGGATGCTTTAGGTGGACGCTGAAGAAGCTGCTATGCCACATGTCCTACATCGAGGGTCCACATGCTGGAGAAGTGCTTTTGTTGCAAGATCAAATGAAAGAACAAAAAAAGGACTACTACATTGACACTAAAGTCAAATGTTTTGGGGGCTTTTTTCTGTCTTTATATCCATGTTAAAGATCTTGTATTTTTATCTGGAACGGGATACATGGAAACGGAAATATGTCATTGGCTTAAAGACTTGTGTGTTTTAAATGTATGAAAAAATCCACTCATTATCTTTATTACAAACTTGGCAGTGCCGATACTGAAGCCCTTTTTGTACTATAGTATCTTCTAATAGTATATATCAATGAACCAAATGTTGTATGAGTGTCCTGTGTATGGCATGTGTACTATGGGCAAGCATCTGTGTGTGTGCACGACACATGTTAAGCATGTGAATTAAATGGAATCTTTCACAAAGGTTATGCTGCCTTAACTAGGGGCAGCATTAATGTATGTTGAAGACCCTGAATACAGGGCTACATCACTTGCTTTTTTTTTTTTTCAGTATTTTTTGCATAACATCAGTATATGGTAGCTTTCATAAAAAAAATACAAAAAACAAAGAAAGTAACACAGCACTGGAAATATGGTCTCTATCACTAAATTATGGTGCCCTTGAATATAACATGTTTCTTTTCAGTGAGTGTATGGGGTGAGTGTGACTGTGTACAAAGTATTTGTATGTACAGTTGAACGCTGTCGGCTGACTTGGGATTCTGCTATATGCGCTCCCTGAGGAGTCGCATATGGCAGAAGTGTCCCTGCTGGCGCCTGGGCCATCGCAGTGCCCGAGCGCCAACAGTGACTCGACAGTGACAATTTTTGTGCTGAAAAACTCGGCTTATACTCGAGTATATACGGTATATAACAATATAAGGAATATGCTCTAGGACAGTTGATAGCCCATAACTAGACTATCAATCCCTTAAGCCTATTTTTTTTTAACATTTGTTTTTCTCTCCTCGCCTTCCCAGCACCATATTTTTTTATTTTTCCATCTACATAGACGTATGATGTCTTTTATTTTGCGGGAGAAGATTTTTTTTAAAAGTGGGGCAAAATGTGAAAAAAAATGTACTTGCGCCATGTTTGTGTGAATTTAGTTTTTACGGCGTTCAATCTTTGGTAAAATCTTATCTGTATTCTACAGATTGATACCATCCACCAATACCAAACATGTAGGGTTTCCATTATGTTTATTGAAATTTGCACCACAGCTCCATTTATGCGACCAATAACTTTTTTGTACTAACATCTACGGACTTGAGCGAGGGTGCATTTTATGCTGGCTGAAGTGTACTTTTTATTGCTAGCAGTTTGGATTGCATGTAGCTTTTTTGATTACATTTATTAAATTTTTTAGGGGACCTGAAATGACCCAAAAAATTGCAATTTTGGCGTTTGGATTTTTTTTTCTTTTACGGTGTTCAGCATACGAGATAAATGAAATTATCTTTTAATAGATCAGACGCTTTCAGATGCGGTGATATCAAATATGTAAAGCCAATATCAAATATGTGATATCACCGGCCACTTTATTAGGTACACCATGCTAGTAACGGGTTGGACCCCCTTTTGCCTTCAGAACTGCCTCAATTCTTCGTGGCATAGATTCAACAAGGTGCTGGAAGCATTCATCAGAGATTTTGGTCCATATTGACATGATGGCATCACACAGTTGCCGCAGATTTGTCGGCTGCACATCCATGATGCGAATCTCCCGTTCCACCACATCCCAAAGATGCTCTATTGGATTGAGATCTGGTGATTGTGGCGGCCATTTGAGTACAGTGAACTCATTGTCATGTTCAAGAAACCAGTCTGAGATGATTCCAGCTTTATGACATGGCGCATTATCCTGCTGAAAGTAGCCATCAGATGTTGGGTACATTGTGGTCATAAAGGGATGGACATGGTCAGCAACAATACTCAGGTAGGCTGTGGTGTTGCAACGATGCTCAATTGGTACCAAGGGGCCCAAAGAGTGCCAAGAAAATATTCCCCACACCATGACACCACCACCACCAGCCTGAACCGTTGATACAAGGCAGGATGGATCCATGCTTTCATGTTGTTGACGCCAAATTCTGACCCTACCATCCGAATGTCGCAGCAGAAATCGAGACTCATCAGACCAGGCAACGTTTTTCCAATCTTCTACTGTCCAATTTCGATGAGCTTGGGCAAATTGGAGCCTCAGTTTCCTGTTCTTAGCTGAAAGGAGTGGCACCCGGTGTGGTCTTCTGCTGCTGTAGCCCATCTGCCTCAAAGTTCGCCGTACTGTGCGTTCAGAGATGCTCTTCTGCCTACCTTGGTTGTAACGGGTGGCAATTTGAGTCACTGTTGCCATTCTATCAGCTCGAACCAGTCTGCCCATTCTCCTTTGACCTCTGGCATCAACAAGGCATTTCCGCCCACAGGACTGCCGCTCACTGGATGTTTTTTCTTTTTCGGACCATTCTCTGTAAACCCTAGAGAAGGTTGTGCGTGAAAATCCCAGGAGATCAGCAGTTTCTGAAATACTCAGACCAGCCCTTCTGGCACCAACAACCATGCCACGTTCAAAGGCACTCAAATCACCTTTCTTCCCCATACTGATGCTCGGTTTGAACTGCAGGAGATTGTCTTGACCATGTCTACATGCCTAAATGCACTGAGTTGCCGCCATGTGATTGGCTGATTAGAAATTAAGTGTTAACGAGCAGTTGGACAGGTGTACCTAATAAAGTGGCCGGTGAGTGTATATATATATTTATCAATCTCCAACCAAACACTCATTGCATAACAGGACATCTTTCCAGCTTCAAGTCTGGTGGCACATACGTGTAATTTCTGTTGTTCACACTGTTCCTCCAAATGAAACAATTGTCTGAGATATAAAGCCCTTTCATTGCTTTCCAACTTTCCTAGACATGGCTTTTTTTTGACTGGGGAGGTATACATTATAGGAATAGGAAGAAAAAAAATGTTGTTAACAGTGTCCAACCTCCATTTAAAAAGAACTGACTGTGACTGAAGAAGTAGATGACTATGACAGGCTGTAAAAGGTTATTACTTAAAATGAAAATTAATAGTTAGGAATTGTGAATATCAAGCCATGTTTGTGGACAGAATTCCAGGACAATAGCATGTGTCATGAAAGTATAAGCTACATATTACAATAATAGACAATCATGAGACAAAAACTGTCATGAGAAAAAGTCTTAATAGTGAAGAAATTTCTGCCTACACTTCTGAGCAATCCATGCTGTTAGCACAAGATGAATCACTTACTTTGGAGCAAAGGCATCTTATTATATGAATAGTTTCACATGAAATATTTTGGTCGGGGACATATGAGTCATAAATATTGAATGGTATGAGATTGACAGCATGGTCACAGTTGAAGGTTTTAGAAGGTTCTATTGACTTGTAATTACTGGCTTTGTTGAAGACAATTATTAAAATTTTGTAGCTATAGATATAGTATAGTATATACTGTTTTCTGCAAAACAGTTTGGACTGCCCTCAAATTATTTTCTCTATTGATTTTTGAACCCCTGCAAAACAAATACATTATCGTCAGTAAACAAGCTAAAACCCTTTAAAGATTTTGTCCAATTCAGAAAACCTATCTTCATACATTCTATTAGAAAACTCGGGTATAAAAATCCCTGTTCACAATCCTCAACTTTTTGACCAGAGTAGAGAGCAATTGCATACCTGTCTTATCCTGTATTCTTCAGATAAATCATTAGGGTCCGTTCACACAGCAAACATTTCCAGTCAGAAATTCACGCAGATTCAGATTTTAAAAACGGACAAAAACTACTGCAATACAATTCTCATAGATCTCAATTGAAAATCTGTGTTGTAGACCACACGAATTGTATTTTCTGAGATCGGATTTCAAAACCGCCATAAAAAAAAAAAAAAAAAATTAGAACACGCTCAATGGCATGGCATGAAAAATGACCAGAAAGCTTTGTACACTTTTTTTAATGTGAATTTTGTTGTGGATCCACGTCCAAAAACTCAACAGTGCTCTACGATGCAAAACGATTGAAAAACCGAGTCCAAAAACTGTGTCAAAATCCAACAGAAATACAATGCAGTTTTAGGATTCAGAATCAGAATTTGTCATATCGACGTATCCTTAGTGTGAGTAGGTAATGTGCAATGCTTCAATTTACCAGTGGTGGTGCTGCAGGAAAATATTTATTGATTAAAACACATATGCACTAAGGATGACATGTATGAACGGGGCTGCGCCAGTTTTCTAATGTACTTTGAGCCAGAAAGAATGTATGAACAGGTGCACTCCAAATGTTGGCGTGATAAGTCCCTTTGTAATGCACCAAAGACACTTTTTTATGTGCCAAAGATTAGGGGCGTTCTGGGGGCGTCGCACTACATTAATAGAAGTAGATGCAGTTATGATTCTTTGACTCTAAATCTAGGCACAGAACAGTTAGAACAGCCAGACCAAGTTAAAGCAGAGCCAGACTTGTCATATTACATTTAGAGATGGGCGAATTGATTCTAACGAAGTGGAATTCGTTTAGAATTTCAGGAAAACTTCGGTTCTGAACGAAGTTGAACTTTGGGGTACTTTGCGTGAACGAAGTGTGCTTTTGATTGATAAAATGGCTGCAAGCACATGGCGCTACATGGGGCAAAGAACTCTGGGAGGAAGAAGGGCATAGCCTGCATGACATGTGCAGAGATGAAGCCAATAAGAGACCGGCGGGATTCTGTGACGTCACCGCACTATATAAGTCCGGGTGCGACGCTGGGAGCTCATACCGCTCTCACTTTACTGATTAGGGAAGGTGCTGCCACGGCTGCTATTGATATCTCTTACTAAAGAACTCATTTTTATACAGCGATTTTTGGGGGGTGTCATAGCTTGTCTCAGAGACTGCTTCTCTTAACGTTCTATTTCTGATTTTGTGGGGTATTGGAACTGAAGTCCAGTGTGCGTCCAATGCAGCTGCATATACATTTTAATGCTATCTGCTCACAGCACATTGAATATCCAAGGGTTATCTAAGCCTCTTCCTGTTGTATTGATTTAAAGAAACAGTGTTTTTACAATCCAAATACCACTTCATTTTTGGTTGCTCAATTCTTTTGCGCAATTTACATCCAGGAGTTAATTAAGCGTTGTTATGCTGTTGTGGTCACTAAAATAAACCGTCTTTTTCACCACCAAAAAAGACATTTTTCCTGTAGCATAATTCATAACCGAAGGTTACATACAAGTTTTTCTCTTGCTGTGTACTGTAAAACACACGCCATTGTAACACGCTACAAAGCTGGTAGTTTTTGGTTGCTCAATTCTTTTGCGTAATTTACATCCAGGGGTTAATTAAGCGTTGTTCTGCTGTTATGGTGACTAAAAGAAACCTTCTTTTTCCCCGCCAAAGAAGCAATTTTGCCTGTAGCATAATTCATACCCGAAGGTTAATTAAACCTGTTTGTGCTTTTACATTCAGTGAAATACACAGTGTTTTTAAACGACACATACAAATAAATTTTTCCTGGCCATTTGTGGAGCGCAATTTATATCCAAGGGTTACCCAAGCTTGTTACTGGGTTCATTTGGAGTCAAATACCGGGTGTGTGTTTATCATATACAGATATCTTCATCAAACAGTGTCTGAACATTTTAGAACAAATAGTATGTCAGACAGAGAGGTGGCAGGCTCTTCACCTGCAAGTGGCAGTGGCACAAACATTCCTGGAGCAGGCCCAGGTCGCAGCACAGCAAGGGGACGTCGCAGCAGGGGTCACTCGGTGAGGCCACAACTGCCGCTGTCATCTAGCGTCCATGTGCTGACCAGCAACCCAAGGGTTCTTGATTGGTTGACTAGGTCATCCACTTCCTCCCAGATGACATCTGACAACCCCAGCCAAGAGTCGGTGGGAACGTCAGACACAACCCTTAGTTGGCATGGCCCGGGAGCGGGTAAGCGGCCCTCACCTGTCCTCAACCTGCCTCTGTCCCATCCGGTTCCCTCAGCCAGAGATCTACTATGTGGTCTGGGCTCAGCGCCACTATATAGCGAGGATGAACAATTTGAGGAGGGCAGTCAGCAGCTACTTGGCAGCGAAGAAATGGGACCAATATTCCCTGCTTCTTGCAGTAGGCGGAAAAGTATAGATGTGGAGAGTGGCATGGGAGGTCATGTTGTGAGGGGTCAGCCTCTGCATACCAAGACCGGTGATGAGGACAGCAGTGACGATGAAACACAAATAGATGATGATGTAGCCGACCGCACTTGGGAACCGGGTGAGGCAAGGGCTTCATCATCGTCAGGAGAAGAGGGCGTCAGTTTGTGTGGCCGCAGCCGGCAAGTGGGTTGTGTGGCCGTGAGTCAGCAGGATAGCAGCAGTGCGAGGTTGGGAGTCACGGGGTAAAAAACCTGCTTCACAGGTCCAAGAAAGTAGCGGCACAGGGGCTCAGCGAGGCAGCGGCGGTAATAGTCACTCAGTGCGGAGCGTTGGCGGTAAAATCAGATACTCGGTGGTGTGGCAGATCTTTGCTAAGACACCGGAGGACCCGAATATAGGTACATGTAGAATCTGTAGGCAGAAAGTGCAGCGTGGCCAGGGAGCTAACGTTGGCACCACGGCCCTGCGTCAACACAGCAGCGTCACCATCCGGTGGCCTGGGAGAAACGTGGCTCAGATGTGGTGGTCCATCCTGCCGCCACAGCAACAGCAGCAGCGCCCAGTGGCACGCATGCCATTGCAGCCAGTCAAGGCTCCACCACCTCTGCAGAAGGGAGCTGTTTCTCTTTGACATCATCTCCCGGTCCAGATGCTCCTGCTCCTCGCTATTCATGGCGCCAGCAGTCGTTCAGCAAGGCGATTGCAAAGAGACAACAGTATTCGTCCAACCATCCTAAGGTGCAGAAGCTGACCGTGCTCCTGTCCAAGTTGTTGGTACTGCAGTCTCTCCCTTTCCAAATGGTGGACTCTGCACCGTTCAGAGAACTAATGGCTTGTGCCGAGCCGAGATGGAGAGTTCCAAGCCGTAATTTCTTTTCCAAAAAGGCAGTACCAGCACTTCATAAATATATAGAACAGAAGGTGGGCCAGTCCTTGAGTTTATCGGTTTGTTCCAAGGTGCACGGCAGCGCGGACGTCTGGAGCTGTAACTACAGTCAGGGCCAGTCCATGTCCTTTACGGCCCACTGGGTGAATGTGCTTCCTGCCCAGGCACACCAACAACTTGGACAGGAGACGCAGCCATCTCCTCCACGTTGTCAAACTGCGGCTCCTGCGCCAATGTCCGCCTCCTCCACCACCACCATCATCTCAGTCTCCACAAGTACTGCTCCATCATACCACATGTGTAGGGCACAGCGGTGTCACGCAGTTCTACACCTGGCTTGCCTCGGCGAACGAAGTCACACAGGGGAGGAACTGCTCCGCGTCATGCTGCAAGAAATCAATGTGTGGCTTTCTCCGCGCCAACTGCAAATCGGAACCATGGTGACAGACAATGCGAGGAACATGGTGTCCGCGCTGCACCGAGGAGGGATGGTCCATGCGCCCTGCATGGCGCATGTGCTCAATCTGGTTGTGGAAAGGTTCCTGAAGTCTTCCACCGATCTTCAGAAGATTCTGAAAATGGCCAGGAAACTGTGCATGCACTTCATCCATTCCTACAAAGCCAGGAACACCCTCCTCGAGTTGCAGCGGCAGAACGACCTCCCCCAACACACTCTGATATGCGATGTTTCCACCCGTTGGAATTCCAGCCTGCACATGTTGGACCGACTGTATGAACAAAGAAAGGCCATTAACGATTTTTTGATGATCCAGGCAGACAGGAGTACTTTCTTGTATAACTTTGATGTCAGCCAGTGGCAGCTCATGCGTGACACCTGCCGTTTGTTGAGGCCATTTGAGGAGGCGACGTTATATGTCAGTCGCCAGGACTACGGGATGAATAACGTCATTCCACTGCTTCATGTCCTGGAACAGATGCTGAAAAATCTGTCTGAGCAGGGGACTGGAGACGTGGTGACTACATCTCGTGGCCACATGAGTCCGGTGGGGACTGAACTGGAGGAGGAGGACATTGGAGCAGAAGCATTGTCTGGTGAAATGAGTGGATTTTCTACCCAGGTGACAAGAGAGGAGGAGCAGGAGCAGCTGGAGGAGGTAGATGGAGATGAGGAAGACGAGGCAGATGACCCGCAAGCACCGTGGCAGTATACAGTGGAGATGGAGGCAGGGAGCCCCTCGGAGTCACTTGTGCAGATGGCCCGCAGCATGCTGATTTGCCTGGCTAGTGACAGCCGAATAGTCAGCATCCGGCAGAGGGATGACTTCTGGCTCTCCACCCTATTGGACCCTCGCTACCGGTCCAAAATGGGAGCCTTTTTCCCAGCTGCTGAGAGGGAGGACAAACTCAAATACTATAGGGAAATCCTCCGTAGTCAGTTGGCCGCTGCCTATGTGCGGCATCGTCCCTCCTCTGACAGGTCTGACCTGGGGATTCTTCAGTGCTCACGTAATACTGCCGTGGCTTCTGGGGGAAGGTTGGAGGGTAGGAGCAGTACCAGCTCCATCAGCAGCAACCTAAGTCTGGAGTCACTGATGAGCAGCTTCCTTCACCCGCCTAGTGAGGAGGGCAGTCGCCAGCAGCAGGACCTGGAGCAGACCCTGAACCAACAGGTGGTGGCCTACTTGGACAGCACTCTGCCACCCCAGTTAGAAGATCCGCTGGACTACTGGGCAGCCAAACTGGATGTGTGGCCGCAACTTGCCAAGTTTGCAGTGGAGAAGCTGTCCTGCCCGGCCAGTAGTGTGGCATCAGAGCGGGTGTTCAGTGCGGCGGGGGCCATCGTTACCCCAAGGAGAACCCGCTTGTCCACGGGAAATGTGGAACGACTGACCTTTGTCAAGATGAATCAGGCGTGGATCGGCCAGGATTTCCACACACCAATGCCTTAGGCGTCAGACTACATCAGCCATGACGCCTCACCCAAACTGTGAGAAATGGGTTCAAACTACCTGCCTCAGTCACTATTCTGATGCCGTCACCCGCCTGATGCCACACATCTGCTGCCAGTTTCTCCATCAGCCTACCACCATCTTTACCAGGGACTGGTATTGCCACCCACCTCCACACTTCATTGTGCCACTCTCTGACCTCATGCTGCTGCTGCCGTCACTTCCACGCTCTGTCATTGTGCCACTCTATGACCTCATGCTGCTGCTGCTGCTGTTGCTGGTTCCGTGACATTCACACTGTGTCATTGTGCCACTCTGTGGCCTACTACTGTTTTTGCCACCTCCAGAATGTCATTGTGCCACTGTCTGACCTCATGCTGCTGCTGTGGGTGCTGCCGTAACCTACACACTGTGTCATTGTGCCACTGTCTGACCTCATGCTGCAGCCCCGTTCATACATGTTGCACTATATGTACACTAGATATATAGGGCCACATATGAGATATTTCTAAAAACAGCTAAATTGGGGGAATTAATGTTGATTTGCATTTCCTTGATAGCATCTAATGTTTTACAGTAAATAATGGACTAATATTAATGTAAATGTTCAAAAAAGTGAAATTTCTGTGAAACACGTAGAAGGTTAACAAACTTTCTAAATGTTGCTTTGAATACTTTAACAATTATAGTTTTTTAGATGGAGTAGTTTGTGGGGATATATACAGTAACATACTGGCCTTTAAAAGCCACGTCAGAACTGGACTAGTCCCTAAAAAAATCTATGTTGTAAATTTTCTTAAAAATTTGAATAATTGCCACTAAATTCATAAGCCCCCTTATGTTTAAAAAAAAAAGAAAAGACATCTAACCCCGTAAAGGGGTGTTCCAGGCCCTAACACTGCACATATTTACATTAGGGTATGAGTAAAAATTGACTTCATTCACGTGACAGCTTCAGCCAATTACAGGCCACAGTGGTCACATGCACTTGATGTTGTGGCCTGTGATTGACTGCACCTGTCACGTGAATGATGGACATTCCCTCTTTACTTCCTGGTTGAACGCACTGGCAGCTGGTAGTGAACGGGAGCATCCAGGAGGTATGAGTCTTAGCTTATATTTTTACACGTACCCTGATGAACCAATGAGCATTGTTAAGGCTTGGAACACCCTTTTTACAACAGAGCATCTTTTGTTTTCGTCACATTAGTTTTTTTCCTCACCACTTTCCAGGAGTCATAACCTTTCTATTTTTCCACCTTCATAGACATATGAGGGCTTTTATTTTGTGGGACAGTATGTTCTTTCTAATGGTTTCATTGAACATACCATAGAATGTGCTAGGAAACAGCAAAAAAATTGGGTGAAATGTGAAAAAACCTGCTTCATATTTGCAGGTAGTAAAATGCAGAAAGTAGTAAAATGGTATCAATGGAAAAACTTCACAAGGCTTCCCGCCGCCATGCTTGCCGATGGGCGCCCAGCAATCTTACCATGGAGGTGCCGTTTGGAATAAGAAATGGTGTGCAGCGCCGTTTCACATTCAGTTAGATGCCACGGGTACAATCACCACAGTCTCTAAGGGGTTAAATGGCAGAGATCAGGGCTGGTTCTGATCTCTGCTGTTAGCGGTTGGTGTCAGCTGAATCTATCAGTTCTAGTCAGTTCCATACTCCCTTATCGTTGTTATCACATACCGATACGTCATTGTGCACTAAGGGGTTAAATATGTCAACATAAAATAGATGTATGGTAGATGCTAGTTATAAACTATTTTGTGTGCAATTACTATCTGTTATATTTTTCCAATTTGAAAATTGCTAATTCTTCCAAATTTTACAACATTTTTATATTTTCGACAAATAAATAGGCTTGTATAACCCAAAATTTATTACTAACGTAAAGCCCATTGTGTCACGAGAAAACACTCTCTTAATTCCATGAATAGGTAAACCCATTAAAAAGTTATTCCCATATAAAATAACACGTCAGATTTGAAAAATGGGTCTCTGTCATAGAAGTCAAAACTGGCTGTGGTGGCAAGGGGTTAATATCGACCTTGGGACTGCAGCCACATAGTTTAAGCACAGGTTATGAGTGATAATACATCTTTTTGTCGCTCTGTGTGCAAGCATCACAACTACCTTTGACCTTTTAATGGGGTGTTGCCTCCATAGAATTTGATGACATACCTCGGGAATGGGCCCCCTCAACTGTATTGTGCTTGCGCACAACTCTCCATTCTGCAATTTCCAATCTTGAAGATTGTAAGCCTTTGTGTGCAGGGTCCTCCCTCCCTCTGTAGTGAACAAAAAATAAATGTAAAAGATTGCTCACTAAATGCAATGTCCATTGATATAGCCATGTAGACAACCAGTGTCTGCAGTAATAATCCATGTTGGTGAATGTAGAGTAATGACAGAAAGAGTTGCTTCAGCACTTCAGTTAAAAAATATATGTGTTTCAATGCACAATTTCTTAAAAAACAACAAATATCTTAAAAACAATGAGACATCATAGGACAGCAAATGATCGTGTCTCACACGTTTTGAGCTTCTAGAAATAAACTCCAAGAAGTACTCGTCATGCTTCAAGGTGTCTAACAAGGTCCTGACGCTACTGTACTCCTCTTTGAGGTGCACCGAGTGAGCCAGGGGAAGAGATGGGTACTTGTTACCGTTATGGAGCAGCACTGTTTAAGGCTCCTGCATGAGCTGTCTATGAAGAGGCACCACTCTTTTGGGTTACATGCTATTCCAATTGCATCGAACAGACATGTCACATTGTGGCAGAAGCAGAATCCATCTTGATGGGTGAAGAAGCTGGAAAAAAGATGGTGATGCTTCCTCTGACCTGCAACTTGAATGCTTTCATCCAACTAGTTCCACTCCTTGAGCCTAGAAGTCAAAAGTTCAGCATTTGACTTGGTGAGAACAAGATCTCTGATCAACTCGTTGAGGTCTTTTTGGTTGGCGTAGAATGGTATTCTTTATTCTTCTTCACCTATGAAATCTAGACCGGGAGCATCTTCTTCACTCTCTGAGTTGCTACTAACTTGTGACAGTGGGTCTTTTGCTAGAGGAGTGAATATAAGGAATTCTATAGGAGAACTCTGCTCACATTGTTTGTACTTTTGTTTTATCACTGTCCTGATCGCAAAAGCAAAGTTTGGGGGAAATAAAAGTGATTTTATCTATCTTTTAGTCACTACTAGTCATAACCAATCAGGGAATAACACTCATTAGCCAGGAACAAAAATTTTGTTACATAGTGACATTGGTAAATGGACTTTGTTCCATATGCACAGTAAAGTCACATTATTATGACTGATATTTAGAGATGGGTGAATTTCTCAAAAATTCGGTTCGGTCACTTCGCCGAATTTTCCGACAAAAATTACTTCGTCCCGAATTACTTCGGCACGAATCGCGTTACAAAATGGCTATTTCCAGGCTTCACAGAGCCTGCAGGGTGCTGTAGAACGTTGTACCATGCTTAAATATGCAGAGGGAGCTTGGTTTGGTCTTCATACAATGTTGTGTTTTAGTATGACACGCACATGACTGCCGCCGCTCTTAGAATCGCTTCACTATAAAATTCCCTGGGCACTTAAGAGGGCAAAACTGACCAAAAAACTCAAGCGGGAATGTAGCCTGATAAAGTCATGCCAGCGAAAGCTGGAAAAAAACAAGCTGAGAGCTCAGGTGACAACATTAGTGACAGAGTGTGGAGGTCACGGGGGCAGCCACAGCAGCATGAGGTCAGAGAGTGGCACAATGACATTCTGGAGGTGGCAAAAACAGGAGTAGGGCACAGAGTGGCACATAGACACAGTGTGGAGGTCACGACAGCAGCCAAAGCAACAGCATGAGGTCAGAGAGTGGCACAATGACACAGTGTGGAGGTCACGACAGCAGCAGCATGAGGTCAGACAGTGGCACAAAGACATTATGGAGGTGGCTAAAACAGGAGTAGGCCGCAGAGTGGCACAATGACAGAGAGTGGAGGTCACGACAGCAGCCACAGCAGCAGCATGAGGTCAGGCAGTGGCACAATCACATTCTGGAGGTGGCAAAATAGTAGTAGGCCACAGAGTGGCACAATGAAAGAGAGTGGAGGTCACGGCGGCAGCAGCAGCATGAGGTCAGAGAGTGGCACAATGACATTCTGGAGGTGGAAAAAACAGGAGTAGGGCACAGAGTGGCACAATGACACAGTGTGGAGGTCACGACAGCAGCCACAGCAGCAGCATGAGGTCAGAGAGTGGCACAATGACACAGTGTGGAGGTCACGACAGCAGCAGCATGAGGTCAGGCAGTGGCACAATGACATTCTGGAGGTGGCAAAAACAGGAGTAGGCCACAGAGTGGCACAATGACACAGTGTGGAGGTTACGGCAGCAGCAGCAGCATGAGGTCAGACAGTGGCACAATGACATTCTGGAGGTGGCAAAACAGTAGTAGGCCACAGAGTGGCACAATGACACAGTGTGGAGGTCATGACAGCAGCAGCAGCATGAGGTCAGACAGTCGCACAATGACATTCTGTAGGTGGCAAAAAGGGGTAGGCCAAAAATGGCACAATTTAAAAAGTGTGGGGGTTTTTCCCGGGAGCAGCAGAGGTTTAGGCAGTGGCACAATGAAATTTTTGGGGGTGGGAAAAAAAGTAAAAGGCCCAGAGTGGCACAATTGGGCACAGTGTGGGGGGTCAGGGCAGCAAGGCCAAAAGATGAGGTCAGACAGTGGCACAATACATTTTGGAGGTGGGAAAACCGTAGTAGGCCACAAAAGGGGACAATCACAAAGTGTGGAGGTCAGCAGCCCAGCATGGGTCAGGGAATGGCACAATGACATTTGGGGGGTGGCCAAAACATTTGAAAGGGCCCCAGGTGGCACAATGACCCGAGAGTGGAGGTACGGGGGGCAGCAGGGATGGGGCAGGAGTGGACAATGACATTCCCGGAGTGGCAAAAAAAGTAGTAGGCCACAGAGTGGGAAAAAGGGCAAAGTGTGGAGGTCACAACAGCAGAGCATGAGGGCAGGGAGTGGAAAAATGAAAATTCCTTGGAAATGGGGAAAAAAAAAAACAAGAGGGGAATGTGGCCAAAAAAAAAAGAGGGAAGGGGGCACAATGACACAGTGTGGAGGTCCGACAGCAGCCACAGCACAGCATGAGGGCAGAGAGTGGCACAATGAACCCCGTGGGGGTCCCAACCCCAGCATGAGGGTCAGGCATTGGGACAATTTACTTTGGAAAGGGGGCAAACAAGGGAGTAGGGGGAACAGAGTGGGACAAAGACAAGAGTGGAGGTCACGACAACACCCCGGCAGCATGAGGGCAGGAGTTGGCCCCAATGAAATTTGGAGGTTTGGGAAAACAGGATTGGCCACAAGTGGCACAATGAACAGTGTGGAAAAACACAAAGCAGCAGCATAGGTCAGGGATGGCAAAATAAAATTCTGGGGGTGGCAAAAACGGAGTAGGCCCCAGGTGGACAAGACACAGTGTGGAGGTTTCGGCAGCAGAGGGAGCATGAGGTAAGGGAAAGGGGCACAATGACATTTTGGGAAGGGGGCAAAAACAGAGTAAAGGCCCCAGGGGTGGGACCAAAGACACAGTGTGGAGGTCAGACAGCAGCAGCAAATGAGGTCGACAGTGGCAAAAATGCATTTTGGGGGTGGCAAAAAAAGTATAAAGGAAAAGGTGGCACAATCACCAGGGTGGGGGTCAAGCAGCCCGCAGCATAGGTCCGAAATGGCACAAAAAGAAATTTGGAGGGGGTCAAAACTGGGCCACGGTTTACAATGGCAGGAGTGGGGGCACGGGGGAGCAGCAGCAGCATTTGGGGAAAAGGGGGTGGACAATGACATTTGGAAAGGCAAAAAAAAGGAGTAGGCCCCCGAGGGGCACAAAAGGGAAAGTGTGGGGTTAAACCCGCAGAGCATGAGGTTAGGGAAATGGCACAATGACATTTGGAGGTGGAAAAAAGGGTAGGGGAAAAAGTTGGACAAAGGGCCAGTGTGGGGTCCCAAGCAGCCAACAGCAGGGGAAAAACATTTTAGGGAAAAAAGGAAAATTTCACAAAGACACAGTGTTGGGGGGTTTCGGACAGCGCAGATGAGGTCAGGCGTGGCACAATGACATTTGGAAAAAGGAAAACAGGATAGGCCCCAGAGTGGCACAATGAAAGGTGGAAAGGGCACGAAAACCAACCCGCGCAGCATGGGTTTAGGAAATGGCACAAAAGACATTCTGGAGGGGGCAAAAAAAATTTGGGGCCCCGGGGCACAAATAAAAGTGTGGAAGGCAACAGCAGGGAGATGAGGTCAGGAATGGCCCCCTGCTTTGGAGGTGGCAAAAAAGGAGTAGGCCAAGGTTTTTAAAAATGAAAAGGGGGGGAGTGAGGAACGGCGGGGACAAAAACCAATTAAAAAATTCCAAAATGGGACAATGAAACAAAAAAAAAAAAAATTTGGAGGTGGGAAAAAAATTTGTAGGCCCCAAAAGTGGAAAAATACCAGTGTGGGGGTCAGACAGCAGCCGCATGAGGGCCCCGGCAATGGCAAATGACAATTTTTGGGGTGGGGAAAAAAAAAGTAGGCCCAGGTGGCACAAAGACAAGGTTTGGGGGTTTCGCAGCAGGGAGGGAATTGTTCAGAGGTGGCACAATGGCATTTGGAGGTGGAAAAAAAAGGGTAGGGGACTGAGTGGGGACCCTTGGGAAAAGTGTGGAGGTCACGACCAGGGGAGCCCAGGGCAAGGGGATTTTTGGTCCAGGTGGCCCCAATGGCCAATGGTGGGAGGTTACGCAGCAGCAGCAGAGGTAGGAGTGGCACAATGAATTTTGGAGGTGGCAAAAAAAGGGGTAGGGAAAGGGGTTGGCACAATGACAAGGTGGAGGGTTACAAGGGCAGCAGCCAACCGGGGGGCAAAAACATTTTTGGGTTCCAAATGGCCAAATGCACAATGACAAAATTCTAGGAAGGGAGGGCAAAAAACGGAGGGGCCCAAAAAAAGTTGGCCAAAGGGCCCAAAGACACATTGTGGAGGTTTTCGGGCAGCGCAAAGAGGGCAGACAGTTTGGGACAATGAAATTTGGAGGGGGCAAAAAAGTAGTAGGGCTCAGAGTGGAAAGACCAGTGTGGAGGTACTAAGCAGCAGAGCTGGGTCGACTTTGGGACAATGGGAAATTTTTGGGGGTGCAAAACCCGTATAGGCCCCAAAAGTGGCACAAAGACACGTGTGGAGGTCATGGGCAGAGGGAGCAGAGTCAGGGAGTGGCAAATGACAAATTCCTTTTAGGGGCAAAAAAATAGTAGGCCACAGGTGGGGACAATGACAGAGATTTGGGGGTCACGGGGGCAAAACGCACGGGATTTTTGGGCAAGAGTGGCACAAGGGAAATTTGGAGGGGGCCAAAAAAGTAAATAGGCCCCAGAGTGGCAAATGGGCACGTGTGGAAGGGAGACCGCAGCAGATGAGGTAGGGGAGTGGCACAATTAAATTTTGGTTTGGGGGAAAAAGGAGTAGGCCCCAGGGGTGGACAATGAACAGGGTGGAGGTTACGGCAGCAGCCCCAGCACAGCTTGGGGGGGGGGGGGGTAGGCCCCAAAAAAATGGAAATGACATTTTTGGGGGGTGGCAAAAACCCGGAGTTGGCCCCCAAAAGGGGCACAATGAAGAGAGTGGGGGGTACGGTGGGGAGGAGCAACAGCAGAGGTCAAAAAGTGGCACAATGACACATGTGGAAAAACACGGGACCCCAACAGCGCAGCAGCAAGGGGTCAAAGGGGGCACAAAAGGGAAAAGTGTTTTAGGGGGGGGGGCAATACCCGCCTGGGAAAGATGGGGTAGGGAGATGGGGAAACTGTCACCCGATGTTGGCTCAAGGGGTGGGGCATAGAAAAGGACTGAGGCAGGTAGTTTTTAACCCGACGACGCCCCAAGGCCTTGGTGTGTGGAAAACCCCGGCCCATCCACGCCTGATTTTATCTTGACAAAGGCAGTCGTTCCACAATTTTCCGTTTTACCCAAAGGGGTTTTTCCTTGGGGGAAAGTTTGGGCCCCCCCGCATGAACAAGCTTGATGCCACCTTTTCTGGGGGCAGGACAGCTTCTCCACTGCAAAATCGGGAAGTTGCGGCCAACTCCGTTTGGCTGCCCAGTAGTCAAGCGGGTCTTCTAACTTTGGGGGGGCAGAGTGGGTTTTCCCAAATGGCCACCCCCTGGGTTTTTAGGGATGCCCGGACCCGTGCTCGACTACCCCCTCACTAGGGGGGAAGGAAGGTGTATCATGACTCCCGGGTTAGGTTTTCTGCTGATTGGGGCGGTATGGGTCTCCCCCCCACCTTCCCCCTAAACCCTGGCAGTAGTACGTGAGCGTGAAGAACCCCGGGTCCAGGGCCTGTCAGAGGAGGGACGATGGCAAAAGGCAGGGCCAAATGATAAGGGGGAAAATTTCCCCATAAATAAATTTTATTTGTCCCCTTCAGCAATGGGAAAAAAAGGGTCCCTTTTGGACTGGTAGCGAGGGTCCAATAGGGTGGGAGCCCGGGAAAAAATCCCT
>JAODAL010063463.1:0-19222 GCA_025379985.1 Phyllomedusa bahiana
TAAGGACAATTCCAAGTGAAAATTTAACTCCTTCTGACCTGGAGTCAAGCTAGATGTAAAGAGTTTGAGTCGCAATAACACTATTCCACCAGTGAGAAAACTTACTCCAAGCTGAGAGTGCAAAAGTGCTTTATGACCTGGTGTGAAATAATTTGCAGTTGCCCAATTGAATAATTCTACAAACTTTCATATGACAGCCATTCATAAGGTGAAGATGAGAGATCAGATGTTTGTGTTTCTCCCATCACTTTCCAATGTTTTGCTTTGCTTCAACTGCATTATGCCATAGTGAGATAACTGTATTCAGCTGACTACTGGGTGCATAGCCATTTGTCAACTACGGCTGCTGAGAGATTTCCTTCAGTTCAGGGAAATCTTAAACCATAATGAAATGTATGATTTTTGTCCAGCAAAACTGTATTCAGTAGTAATGTTACTTAAACATGGAAGAGTAAAGACAATAGTTTGAACTTTGCTGGCCTGCCGCAGCTGATGTTGCTTTTGAGTTATGTCCTCACATTAGATGCCAAGAAAAGTGCAGAACAATAGTTGAATGTTCAAAGGTGCTATAATGTGACTGATTTTAGAATAAATTAGGAGTTACAGTGGTTAGAGGATTACCTTTTTATCGCTTTGGTAGGAACAGAACAAATGGGTTTTTTTTATGTCATTTATGGCACTGTTGATGACCCTTTCACATACCTTGGCATTCAAAGAAGTGCACATAGGAATGATGCTATAGAATCCATGTGTGTGAAGAGTAACAGCTAAGATCATCCTCATCAATCTTTTATTTTGCAAGAAAATCAGTATTTCCTTGATGGCCACAGAGCCTGTAAGTGGTAGCCTTTTAATCCAAAATGTAATTGTACTGTAGGAAATTTGGTTCCAGCTGTGCGATTCAGACAAAATATAAATACTTCTGAGGAGTTTACTGTTTCTTATCACCACCTGATGGGTTGTGGTATTCATATCAACATGAAGCTGAATCTGTATTCTAATCTACTAAATCAGGTTATTCATAAAACTTTTGATGCTATAGCAGAAATATCTTTAGAACTAGCACAGACTCAGAGAAACTTTGGAGACTAGGTTAATGGATGATTTTTGATTATCTGTGCAGGGAGGGGTGTGTGCATTGATAGGGAAGAAGTATTGTGCTTACATCGCTGATAGCTCGGACATTGTAGTAGGACATCTGCAGAAGTTAGAGGAGCTCCAAGGGTCAGTAACTCAGTGGGACCTAGTCTCATGGATAACGACCACAGAAATTTAATTTGAATGAAAATGACCAATTTTTATATCTACAAATGTTGGTATGCCAATTTTAAGAAGACTGCCACATGGCAAATGACCATAAATCTAGCTTTAATACTTTGAGTTATGGAAAGACTTCTCTGTTTTTGTTGTACCTACTTAACCATTGAAATCTAACTTTTCACTTTACCAGGGAATAACTTTTTAATGCTTTTACTTGCCGCTGTGATTCTTCATATTCCTGTGATTCCATGTTCTTCTGATACCATGTTCCCAAGCTTCCATGTTCCTGGACCCTAGCCTGTTGTTGTTGTCTGCCGGGTTCCTGACCCCAGCCGGCCTGGATTTGTCTCTGTCTTGTCCTTGCATTTGATTGTATTTCCTTCCTCTGCTGGTATTCTGTCCTGTGTCTGCTGAGTTCCTGGTCCTCAAAGTCCCCTGCTGTATGGTATCCTCTCATGTTCTTCTGGTGCCTGCATCCAGTCCTGTCCGTCCTGTCTTCTCTCCAAGTCTGCTGTGCTAGCCATTGTTTCAGTGTCCTACATGCTGTAGCTCGGTTGTTCCTTATGCCTGTATCCCGTACGATATCTACCATTCAAGTCCACAGTTCCTCCATTGTTCCACCTGGTTTAAGTCTACAGTTCCTCCATTTTTCCTGTGGTCCAGTTTGCTGTTCACGTCTACAGTTCCTACATTTCTACTGTGGTCCAGTCTGCTGTTCAACTCTACAGTTCCTCCATTGTTCCTTCTGCTATAAGTCTGCAGTTCCTCCATTGTTCCTGTGGTCCAGTCTGCTGTTCAACTCTACAGTTCCTCCGTTGTCTCTCCTGGTCCAACTCTACAGTTCCTCCATTGGGCTTCTTGGTCCAAGTCTGCTGTTACTGTATCTGTAATCCCACTGTCCTGCTAATCTGGAATCTATTGTTCCCGCATCTGTTATCCTGTTGTCCTGTTGTTGTCACTCACGTCCCTGACAACGACTGAACAGGTATCTGTCCTCTGTGGTCCCAAGAATCCACTTCCCTTTCCAGAGATGTTTCAAGCTGTCTTCCATAGCCTGTTTTCCTGAAATAAAGTCCTTGAAAATGTGACAAATTTATTCTAACATTTCAAGCCAGCACATATTTATCAAGAATCAAAAGTGCATGTAGATCACCACCCAACTTGGGTATCCTCTTATTGCTTTGACTATAAATTAACCACCGCTACCCATGACCATTATTACCTCTTCCAATACTGTTGCACTTTATTTTATAACTATAAACCATGGGAAAGATCGGTGTTATGTGTTTGGCACATTGGGAAATCTATAAAAAATCTATAATGTTTGGCTCCTGCAGAGATTTGAACCTAGGACTCCTCTGTTGGAAGGCAGAATCTTTAACCGCTCAGCTACATTGTAGCTACTCACAGCTCTTTACATAAACAGACCTTTTTTAACTAAAGTGAGCACACTGTGAGTAAAGGCATTGTGATGTCAGCCTGCTGGGTCACCTGACATGCAATTTCTAACAAATCACACATGCACCGTTTTGATCACACTGAAAGTTGAGCTGGAATAATAAGAGGAATGAAATGAGTTTGTGGCAAAACCCCCTTAAGGGCAAAGAGTACCTGGCAGCAGATCTATAGAGAAATCATAGTGTCTATGAGGAAGCAATGATTCTACCGGTTTCTTACAAAAGTCTTCAAGTTCTGTATATGGAATTGGAAGTCAATCAGGAGTTGGAATAGGAGACTAAACAGTGAATGGTTGGAAAACAGGAGAAAGTTGAATCTATAGCCAGCGTTCACAAAAGTAAATACTTCAAGACTTGTACCAAATGGGAAGTTCAGATCATCAAAGTGAGGCATTTGAGAGGATAAGTTTTCATGTACACTTTTCCACTGAGAGTCTGTACGTCTCTGATTGCAAAGAGAGGATGAGGATACATAAAGGGGTCTCTTGAAGGTCGACTGCAGGCAGGCAACTCTATGACATCACACCAACTCATGTTGTTTCTCAATTCATACTGTCTCTAAGCAAAACGGATGATAATTTAGTCCAAGAAGGGAGGCAGATCTCAACCGGCCAACCATCTTTTAAATAACTAGCGAGGATTTCTCAGAAGGTGGCTACCAGAGCTTTTGTGTTCTAGTCAGATTCATAGGAGGAGGATAAGAACTAGATTGTATATTGATCAACTGTGAACGTTTCTTGATTTAAATCGAGAAGAAAAGACACCACAGAAGAGGCACACCAAGGTTCCTCAAAGACCATCTGGAACATGGTCTTTGAGGAAAGTCCTGAAGATTAGATGTATGGCAGATGTCTCTCAAAGCCTCATTCACATGATGTTTAAGGCCTCTGTTCATGATATCTGTTAGGATACCATGAAAAATTTGTCCGGATCGATACTGTGATTAGAGATGGGCGAATTTCTCGAAATTCGGTTCGCTCACTTCGCCGAATTTCCCGACAAAAAATAACTTCGTTCCGAATTACTTTTGGGACGAAGACGTTAAAACCAGCTAATTTTCCAGGTTGCACAGAGCCTGTAGGGTGCTGTCAGAACGTTGTGCCATTGCTAAAAATATGCAGAGGGAGCTTGGTTTTGTCTTCATACAAGGTTTGTGTTTTTTTTTGGACTACATGACTGCCGACAGCTTATTTGAATTGCTTACTCTAAAATTCTTGGGCACTTAAGAGGCAAAAACTGACCTCAAAAACTGACTGAAGGGGGAATTGTAGCCTGTTAAAGTCATGGCAGCGACAGCTGGAAAAATAAAACAAGCTGAGGGCTTCAGGTGGACAAAACATCAGTGAAGAGTGTGGAGGTGACGGCGCGCAGCCAAGGCAGCATGAGGTTCAGAGTGTTGCACAATGACATTCTGGTACAGGTGGCAAATACCGGTGTAGGCCACAGAGTGGGGAACAATGACCAAAGAGTGGAGTTGACGGCATCATACAGCCTGAAGCAGCAGAGGTGTCAGACAAGTGGCACAATGCATTCTAGAGTGGCAAAAAAAAGGAGTAGGCACAGAGTTGGACAAAGGACAACAGTGTGTAGGGTCATGGCAGCAGCCAAAAAGCAGCTGATGAGGTCAGGACAGGTGGACAATGACAAAAAAAAAACACAATTAGTGTAAAAGGTCCACGGCAAGCGCAGCGCATGACGGTCTGACAGTGGCACAATGACAGAATGTGTTGGGCTCGGCAGCTGCAATCAGCAGCAGGAATGAGGTCAGACAGTGGCACTATTGAACAGTGTGTAGGTCACGGGCAGCAGCCACAGCAACGCTGCATGAGGTCAGGACAGTGGCACAATGACACCAGTGTGTAGGTCACGGCGAGACAGCCAGCATGAAGGTCAGACAGTGGCACAATGACATTCTGGAGGTGACCAAAACAGTAATTAGGCCACAGAGCTTGGAAAATGACATGAGAGTGGAGGAGACGGCGGCAGCAGCATGAGTTCAGTAAGTGGCACAATGACAGTCTGGAGGTGGGGAAAACAGTAGTAGGCCACACGAGTGGAAACAATGACAGAGAGTGGAGCGTGACGGCAGCAGCAGCATGAGGCATGACAGTGGGCACAATGACACAGTGATATAGGTCACGGCTGGCAGCCACAGCCAGCAGCATGAGGTTCAGACAGTGGCACAATGACACTAGTGTGAGGTCACGGAAGCAGCAGCATGAGGTCAGACAGGTGGCACAAATGACATTTTGGAGGTGGCCAAATACAGTTGTAGGCCACAGAGTGGGCACAATGTCAGAGGAATTGGAAGGTGACGGAGGCAGCAGCATGAGGTCAGACAGTGGGCACAATGACATTCTGGATGGTGGCAAAAACTGGAGTAGGCCAACAGAGTGGCACAATGACAGAGGAGTGAGGTGACGGCTGGCAGCAGGCATGAGTTCAGACAGTGTCCACAATGACAGTGTGTGTAGGTCACGCAAGCAGCTACAGCAGCAGTATGAGGTTCAGACTGTGGCACATGTCACAGTGTGTAGGATCTCGGCAAGCAGCCACAGCAGCAGCATGAGGACAGACAGTGGCACATGACACAGTGTGTAGTTCACGGGCAGCAGAAGCATGGAGGTCAGACAGTGTCACAATGGACATTCTGGAGGTGGCAAACAGTATGTAGGAAACAGTTCAGTGGCACAATGAAAGGAGTGGAGGGTGACGGCGGGGCAGCAGCATGAGTTCAGGACGTGGCCAACAATGACAGAGTGTGTAGGTACAGGCAGCAGCCAATGCCGCACAGCAATGGAGGTCAGACAGTGGCACCATTGACTCATGTGTGTAGGTCATGGCAGCGAGCCACAGCACAGCATGAGGTGGATGACTGTGGCACTATGATACTGTGTGTTAGGTCACGGCAGCCAGCAGCATTGAGGTCAGACCGTGGCACATTGACATTTGGAGGTGGCAAAACAGTAGTAGGCCACTAGAGTGGCATAAATGACAGAGAGTGGAGGTGTCGGCGGGGGCAGCAGCATGAGTTCAGAAAGTGGCAAATGACAGAGTGTGTAGGTAACGGCAGCAGCCACACAGCGCGCATGAGGTCAGACAGTGGCACACATGACACAGTGTGTTGGTCTACGGCAGCAGCAAGAATGAGGGTAGATCGTGGCACAATTGACATTATGGAGGTTGATGGCGGGAAAAACAGTAGTAGGCCACAGAGTGGAAACCAATGACAGAGAGTGGATGGTGACGGCAGCAGCAGCATGAGGCAGACAGTGGCCACAATGTACAGTGTGCTAGGTCCGGCAGCAGCCACGCGCAGCATGAGGTCAGGATCAAGACTGTGGCAACATTGACACAGTGTGTAGGTCATGGCTGACAGCAGCTGTCGGTCAGACAGTGGCACAATGAAATTATGGAGGTGGCATAACAGTTAGTAGGCCACAGGTGGCACAATCGACAAAGAGTGGAAGGTGGAACGGAAGGCAGCAGCATGAGGTCAGACAAGTGGCACAATGACATTCTTGGGGGTGACAAAAAACTGGAGTAGCCACAGATGTGGCAAATGACAAGAGTGGAGGTGAACGTGGCTGCAGCATGAGGTTCAGGACGTGGCACAAATGACAGAGTGTTGTAGGTCACTGCAGCAGCCACAGCAGCAGCATGAGGTCAGACTTTGGCACAATGACACAGTGTGTAGGTCACTGCTGCAGCAAAGCAGCAGCATGAGGTCAGACAGTGGCACAATGACATTCTGGACAGGGTGGCAAAAAAGTAGTAGGCAACGAGTGGAACAATGACAGAGAGTGGAGGTGACGGCGGCAGCAGCATGAGGTCAGTCAGTGGCACATTGACAGAGGTGTGTAGGTCACGGCAGCAAGCAACAGCTGCAGCATGAGGTCAGACAGTGGCACAATGACACAGTGTGTAGGTCACGCAGCAGAGCATGAGGCAGACAGCTGCACAAATGGACATTCTGGAGGTGGCAAACGTAGTAGGCCACAGAGTGCACGATGACAGAGAGTGGAGGTGCGGCAGCAGGAGCAACAAGCATGAGGTCAGAGAATTGGACCAGGACACAGTGTGAGATGTCATGGCGCCAGCAACAACAGCGCATGCGGTCAGACAGTGGCACAATACACAGAGTGGGAGGTGGGTGGCAATATCAGTCCCTGTGTAAAGATCGGTTGTGGCAGATGGAAGAAACTATTCAGCAGATGTTGTGGCATCAGGCGGGTGGCAGGCATCAGAATAGTGGCTGAGGCAGGTAGTTTGAACCCAGGACTCATTTATCACAGTTTGGGTGAAGCGTCTTGGCTGATGTAGTTTGTCTGACGCCTAAAGGCCATTGGTGTGTGTGGAATCCTGGCGATAAACGCCCTGATTCATCTTGAAGGTCAGTCGTTCACACCATTTCCCGTGGGACAAGCGAGGTTTCTCCTTGTGAAGGTTAGATGGCCGTCCGCCGCTAATGGAACACAAAACGCTCTGATTGCCAAACTTACATGCCGGGCAAGGATAGTTCTCCACTGCATAAATCGGGCAAGTTGCGGCCAAACATCCAGTTTGGCTGGCCCAGTAGTCCAGGGGGGATCTTCACAACTTGGGGGTGGCAGAGTGCTGTCCAAGTTAGGCCAAACAATGTTGGTTCAGGGTCTGCTCCAGGTCCTGCTGCTGCTGATGGTGGAATGCCCTCCTACACTAGGCGGGTGAGAAAGCTGTCATCAGTGACTCCCAGACTTTGGTTGCTGCTGATGGGAGCATGGTATGCTCCGACCCCCGACTTCCACAGCAGCCGCGGCTGTAAGTACGTGAGCGTGAAAGATACCCCATGGCAGAACTGGCAGTGGAGGGGCGAATGCGCACAATTAGGCAGCGGCCAACTGATCGGAGGATTCACTTAGTATTTGAGTTTGTCCTCCACTTCTCAATAGCTGGGAAAAAGGCTACATTATGGAACTGGGTAGCGAGGGTACTCCAATAGTGTGGTGAACCTGAAGTCATCCCTCTGCCGGATGTGACTATTCGGGCTGTAACCAGCCAGGGCAAATCAGCATTGCTGCGGGCATCTGCACAAGTGACTCCAAGGGGCTCCCTGAATCCATCTCCACAGTATACTGCCACGGTTGCTTGCGGGTCATCTGCCTATCTTCTCATCGCCATCTACCTCATCCAGATGCTCCTGCTCCTCCTTTCTTGTCATCATGGGTTAGAAAATCCATATCATTTCACCGGACAATGCTTCTGGCAGGTGTCACGCATGAGCTGCCACTGGCTGACATCTAAAGTTAAACAGGGGAGTACTCCTGTCTGCCTGGATCATCAAACAATTCGTTTAATGGCATTTCTCAGTTCATACAGTCGGTCCAACATGTGCAGGCTGAAATTCTCAACGGGTGTGGATAACATCGAATATCAGAGTGTGTTGGGGGAGGGCCAGTTCTGCCGCGCCAAACTCGAGGAGGGTGTTCCTGGTTTCTGTAGGAATGGATGAAGGTGCATGCACAGTTTCCTGGCCATTTCTTGAATACTTCTGATGATCGGTGAGAAGGCTTCAGGAACACTTGTACAACCAGATTGAACCGTGCGAGATGCAGGGCGCATGGACTCATCCCTCCTTGTGCAGTGCGGACACATGTTATTATTGTCCGTCTACATGGTTCCAATTTGCAGTTGGCGCGGAGGAAACGCCACACATCGTTTCTTGCTGAATTGACGCGGAGCAGTTTCTACCCCTGTGGGGACTTCGTTTCGCCGAGGAAGCCAGTGTGTAGATTGTGTGGACTCTCGCTGTGGCCTTCACTTGTGGTATGAGTGGAGCGAGTACTTGTTGAAGGGATGAGATGGGTGCGGGGTGGGAGGATATGGAGGAGGCGGTCATTGGCGCAGGAGCCGCAGTTTGACATAGTTGGAGGAGAAAGCGGCGTCTCCTGTCAAGTTGTTGGTGTGCGCTGGGCAGGTAGAAATTCAACAAGTGGGCGTATAGGTACATGTACTGGCCCTGACCGTACGTTTCAGCTCCAGACGTCCGCGCCTTGCCGTGCCAATCTTGGAAACAAAACGATAAGCCTACAAAGACTGGCCACACCTTCTGTTTACATTTTATGAAGTGCTGGTACTGCCTTTTTGGAAAAGATAAAATTACGGCTTGGAAATCTCCATGCCGGCTCGGTCACAAGCCATTAGGTCATCTGAACGGTGCAGAGCTATACCATTTGTAGGTACACCCCACACAAGGGAGGGACTGCTAGTTGCACAACACTTGGGGACTGGTGCACGGTAAGCTGCTGCACGCCCTAGGGATGGGTGGACGCCATCATACTGTTGTCTCTTTGCAAATCGCGCTCGCTGGATGACTGCTGGCGTCATGAGTAGCGAGGATGCAGGAGCATTCTGGACTGGGGGATGTGGTAAAGAGAAAACGCATCCATTCTGCAGGGTGGGTTGGAGCTTGACTGCTGCGAATGGACATGCGTGCCAGCTGGGCGCTTGCTGCTGATGTTGCTGCGGCAGGCCGGATTGACCACCACATTCTGAGCCTTTGTTTCTCCCAGGGACACCGGATGGGGCACGCTGCATGTTCTTGACGCAGGGGCGTGGTGCAAACATTAGGGCTCCATGGCCGCGCTTCACTTTTTTGCCCACTGATTATTACATATACCCATTTCCGGCTCCTCCTGGTTGTCTTAGCAAAGAACTGCACACCGCGAAGTATCGGATTTGCTACCGCAAGATCCAGCTCTAGAGTGACCACTACCGCCGCTGCTCGCTGAGACCTGTGCCGACTACTTTCTTGGGAACCTGCGAAGGGCGTTTTTTACCCGTGGCCGCTGGCTCCGACCTAACACTGCTGCTACCTGCTGACTCACGGCCACCACAAACCATTGCTGGCACTGCGCTGCTGCCTGGAAGAGCAAGCTGATGCCTATTCTCCTGACGATGATGAAGCCACCTTGCCTCTTCCGGCTCCCAAGTGTGGTCGGTACATCATCATCTATTTGTGTTTCATAGTCACTGCTGTCCTCATAACCAGGTCTTTTTGGGTGCAGAGGCTGACCCCTCACAACTGATCTCCATGCCACTCTCCACATCTATACTTTGCCGCTACTGCAAGATGCAGGGGATATTGATCATTTAGCGTGCCAAGTAGCTGGCTGTCTGCCCTACCTCAAATTGTTCATCTCGATATATAGTGCTGGCGCTGAGCCCAGACACATAGAAGATTCTCTGGGCTGAGGGAACCGGATGGGACAGAGGCGGAGTTGAGGACAGGTGAGGGCCGCTGACCGCACCCGGGCCATGCCAACTAAGAGTTGTGTCTGACGTTCCCACCGACTCTTGGCTGGGGTTGTCAGTATTGTTGAGCGATTACGTCGTCCATCATCGACAAGATAGTCGATAGTGAGTGGTCGATTTTGAGCGATGACCATTAAAGTCTATTGGTGAGTGCACAACACCTTCAGTCTTACACACCAATCCGGGCATGGTGAGCTGGAATTAACATCCACAACAGTTCAAATGGATACGTGTAACATCTTAGGCAACACACTTAGGTTAATTATGAGGCCACAGAAAAAAAAAATTACACACCATTCACTATCCCTGTATTGTTACACAGCATGACTCTTAACACTGAATACCCACAAATAAAAAGTGCCAAGAAGGCAGGTATGATTTGAACCTCATCTTACTTGAACTGGACATTGAATTATCCCTGTTCCTGGAACGCAAGCTGAGCCACCACTGCAAGACCCCCAGATTTTAAAAGTGACCTGAACAAGGAGTCCTTTCAAAGGCCATTTTAGTTGACTGGACAATTGACTATACATGTCCTGGGCACAGCATGAGCACCCAAACCTGCATGACACCAAGATTCAAATAGTGTCGGGGTAAAAAACGGAAGTCATTTCAACCACCATTTTAGTGTCCACTGGATATTGACTTTACCTGTCCTGGGCACAGCATTGAGCCCCAAAACCTGCATGACCACAGATAAAAAGTGCCGGAAGTAAATAGTAAGGAGTCTTTCAACCACCATTTTAGTTTTCACTGGGACATTATCTATACCTGTCATGGGCCACTGCATGAGCACCCAAACCTGCATGACCCCAGATTAAAAAGTGGCGGGGAAAAAGGAGTCTGTAAACCACCATTTCTTGTTTCACTGGACATTGTCTATAACATGTCCTGGGCACACACGCCTTGAGCACCAAAAACCTGCAATGACCCATGATTAAAATGTGCCGGAAAAAAGGAGTTCTTTTTCAACTAGCATTTTAGTTGAATCTGGACATTGTCTATATCTGTCCTGTACGCTGAATGACATTAACTGTCTGACCCGCAGATTAAAAGTGCCGGGAAAAGAGTCTTTCAACCACCATTTTAGTTGAACTGGAATTGAATATAACCTGCCTGGGGACCGCAGTAATGACCATTAAACCTGTCTGACCTCCCAAATTAAAAGTGTCGGGAAAAGGAGTCTTTGAAACCACCATTTTGTTGAACTGGATAACTATGTCTGTTCTCGTTACGCAGAATGTCCATTAACCTGTCTGACCAACAAGATTAAAAAGGTGCGGAAATCAGGAGTCTTTCAACACCATTTTAGTTTCACTGGACATATACTGTCCCTTTCCTGGGTAGCGCTTTGCACATCCATATGAGTGCGGACCAATTGAGCTTCCACTTGGAAATACTGGTGGTTAACGCTTCCCTGTTCAACCAGGCTGCCTTTTTCTTGGCATTTTTTTCTTATGTACTCAACTTGCTGGAGGAAATTGTCTATGTACTTTGTTCTATGTCAGTGTGCACCATACTACTCATGTCCTCTGAATAACTACAAATTCAAATAACAAGTGGCTACATTATGGGACTAAGGAAACCGGTCAAATGGGACATAGGATATTAGGAAAATGCATTACTGACTAATAGAATACATTGAAAAAAAATTGAGGTCTCAGTTCACACTTTTTGGCCCAAAAATGCTTAAGCCACCTCCAACAATCATCAAGGGGGACATCAAGATGCTGGTGGGTCCTACGCTATTGTTACCTATATTGGGTCCTATTCAGACCTGCATACCTTAGGAAGCGAAGATACCTGCTTCAAAGAACACTGAACTGGTTTTAAAACCTGGGGAAGTGGGTGGGGTGCAAACTCCAAAATGGAAGCTACCACTCCTCCCTACATTTATATATTCAAAAACAACAATTGGTTTGAACTTGGAAAAACTTGTTGAAAAAAACAAAATGCACACTGGTGTGGCAGCAATTCTCATAGACATTAACAAATTCAAAAACAGTGGCACATTATGGGACTAAGGAAACGTCAATTGGGACATAGGATTTGGAAAAAGCATTACTGCTAAACTAGATACATGAAAAAAATTGAGTTCTCAGTTCACACTTTTGGCCAAAATGCTTAAGCCCACCTCCCAATATCAAGGGGACCTCAAGTGCAGGTGGGTCCTACGCTTTTGTTACCTCTATTGGGTTCCTAGTTCAGACTGCATACCTTGGAGCAGAAGATACCTGCTTCAAAGAAACACTGCATGGTTTAAAAACTGGGGAAGTGGGTGGGGTGCAAACACCAAAAATGGAGACTACACTCCTCCTACATATATATAATCAAAAAACAACATTGGTTTTGCACATGGAATAAACTTTGTGTGAAAAAACAAATGCACACTGTTGGGGGCGCAGCAAATCATATAGGGACATTACAAATTCAAAAAACCGTGGGCACATTATGTGACTAAGGAAAAACGTCAAATGGGAAATAGGAAATTTGGAAAAGCATTACTGCTAACTAGATACTGAAAAAAAATTGAGGTTCCTAGTTTCACACCTTGGGACCAAAATGGCTTAAGCCACCTCCCAATCATCAAGGAACCTCAAGCGCAGGTGGGTCCTACGCTATTGTTACCTCAATTTGGGTCATATTATGGACCTGCTACCTTAGGGAGCGAAGATAACCTGACTTCAATGAACACTGCACTGTTTAAAACTGGGGTAAGTGGGGTTGGGGTGCAAACACCAAAATGGAGGACTACCACTCATCCCTACTTATATATAATACAAAAATATCAACAATTTGGTTTTGCTCATGGAAAAACTTTGCTTTGAAAAAACAAATGAAACTGGTGTGCAGACAATTACTATAAGACTTTTACAAATTTCAAAAAACAGTGCACATTATGGACTAAGGAAACCGTCAAATGGGACATAGGAAAATTTGGAAAAAGCATTACTGATAACTAGAATACATGAAAAAAAATGTTGGTTCTCAGTTCACACTTTTGGCCAAAAATGCTTAAGCCACCTCCCAATCATCAAGGGGACCCTCAAGTGCAGGTGGGTCTACGCTATTGTATACCTCTCATCTGGGTCCTATTCAGACCTGCATACATAGGAGAGCGAAGATACCTGCTTCATAAAAAAAGAAACACTGCACTGGGTTTAAAACCTGGGGGAAGTGGGGTGGGGTGCAAACACAATTGGAGACTACACTCTCCCTACATATTTATAATCAAAAAAATACAATTGGTTTTGCACATGGAAAAATACTTATGTTTGAAAAAAAAACAAATGGCACACTGGTGTGGGCAGCAATTCTTATAGACACTTTACAAATCAAAAAACAGTGGCACATTATGAGGACTAAGGAAACCGTAAAATGGGACATAGGAAATTTGAAAAAGCATTACTGCTAAACTAGAATACGATGAAAAAGAATTGAGGTTCTCAGTTCCACACTTTTCGGCAAAAATGCTTAAGCCCACCTCCCATCATACAGGGGACCTCAAGTGCAGGTGGGTCCTACGCTATTGTTACCTCTATTGGGTCCTATTCGTCACTGCATACCTTAAGGGAGCCGAAGATACCTGCTTCAAAAAGAACCACTTCTTCACTGGTTTAAAAACCTGGGGATGTGGTGGGGTGCCAAAACACCAATATGTGTACTACCCACTCCTCTACTACATATATATAACAAAAACAACATATTGGTTTGCACATGGAAAAAAACTTTGTTTGAAAAATCATATGCACACTGGTGTGGCAGATCGCAATATTCATATAGACTTTACATATTTCAAAAACAGTGGCACATATGGAATAAAGGAAACCGTCAATGGGACATAGGAAATTTTGAAAAAGCATTAATGCCTAACTAGAATACATGAAAAAAATTGAGGTTCTCAGGTTCACACATTTTGGCCAAAAATGCTTAAGACCACCTCCACAATCATCAAGGGGCACTCTCAAGTTGCTGGTGGGTCCTAACGCTATTGTTACCTCTATTGGGTACTATTTAAGACCTGCATACTCTTGGGAGCGAAGATACACTGCTTCAAAGAACACTGCACTGGTTTAAAAACCTGGAAGTGGTGTGTGGAGGTGGGCTCTTAAAGCATTTTTGGCAAAAGTGTCGTGTGATATGAGAACATCAATTTTTTTATGTGATTATAGTTAGCAGTACTGCTTTTTCCAAATTTCCTATGTCCCATTTGACGGTTTCGTTAGTCCATAATGTGCCACGTTTTTTGAATTTGTAATGTTATATGAAATTGATGCCACCCAGTGTGCATTTGTTTTTTTTCAACAAGTTTTTCCATGTGCAAAAACCAATGTTGTTTTTGATATTATATGTTAGGGGGGAGTGGTAGTCTCCAATTTTGGTGTTTGCACCCCACCCTTCACAGGTTTTAACCAGTGCAGTGTTCTTTGATAGCAGGGTATCTTCGCTCCTAAGGTTTGCAGGTCTGAATAGGCCCAATAGAGGTAACAATAGCGTAGGAAACCACCTGCACTTGAGGTCACCCTTGTGATTGGGAGGGTGGGCTTATGCATTTTTGGCCAAAAGTGTGAATGAGACCTCAATTTTTGTCATGTATTCTAGTTAGCAGTTATTGCTTTTTCATAATTTCTATGTCCCATTGACTGTTTCTTTTGCACTCATATTGCCAATGTTTTTTGGAATTTGTAATGTCTATATGAAATTGCTGCCAACCACCAGTGTGCATTGTTTCTTCAAAACACAAAGTTTTTCCTTGTGCAAAACTAAATTGTTGTTTTTGATTATATATATGTAGGGAGGAGTGGTAGTCTACATTTATGGTCTGTTTGCACATCCAACCTCAACTTCCCAGGTTTTTTTTTAAACCAGTGCAGTGTTCTTTGAAGCCAGGTATTTAGCTCCTAAGGTATGAAGGTCTGAATAGGACCCAATAGAGGTAACAATAAGCGTAGGACCCACCTGCCACTTGAGGTCCCTTGATGATTGGGAGGGTGGGCTTAAGCTTTTTCTGGCCAAAAGTGTGACTGAGAACTCAATTTTTTAAATGATATCTAGTTAGCAGTATGCTTTTTCAAAATTTCCTAGTCCCATTTGACGGTTTTCTTAGTCCCAATAATGTGCCTCTGTTTTTTTGAATTTGTCAATGGTCTATATGATTGCATGCCACACCAGTGGTGCATTTGTTCTCTTCAAAACAAGAGTTTTTCCATCTGTTGACAAAACCAATTGTTGTTTTGTATTATATATAATGTATTGGGAGGAAGGAGTAGGTAGTCTACCATTTTGGTGTTTGACATCCCTCACCCAAGACTTCCCCAGGTTTTAAACCAGTGCAGTGTTCTTTGAAGCTGGTATTCTTCGCTCCCTCAAGGTATGCAGGTCTGATTAGGGACCCAATAGAGGTACAAAATAGCGTAGGACCCACCTGCACTTGAGGGTGCTCCCTTGATGATTGGAGAGGTGGGCTTAAGCATTTTTCGGCCAAAAGTGTGTGAAACTGAGACCTCAATTTTTTTTCCATGTATTTAGGTAGTTAGCAGTAATGCTTTTTCCAGATGTCCTATGTCCCATTTGACGGTTTCCTTAGTCCATAATGTGCCACTGTTTTTTGAATTTATAATGTCTACTATTGAATTGCTGCAACCAGTGTGCATTTGTTTTTTCAAACAATGTTTTTTCAATGTGCAAACCAATTGTTGTTTTGGATTATATATATGTAGGGAGGAGTGGTAGTCTCCATTTTGGTGTTTGCACGCCCACCCCTTCCACCAGGTTTTAAACCAGTGCAGTGTTCTTTGAAGCAGTATCTTCGTCCCATAAGGTCACTGTAGAGTCCTGAATAGGACCCAATTAGAGGGTAACTATAGCTGTTAGGACCCACCTGCACTTGATGGTCCTGATGATTGGGAGGTGGCTTAAGCCATTGTTGGCCAAATGTGTGTGACTGAGTACCTCTATTTTTTTCATGTATTCTAGTTAGCAGTAATGCTGTTTTTCAAATTCCTATGTCCCATTTGACGGTTTCCTTAGTACATAATGTGCCACTGTTTTTGTTCTTGAATTTGTAATGTTTATATGAATGCTGCAACACCAGTGTGCATTTGTTTTTCAAACAAAGTTTTTAAATGTGCAATACCAATTGATGTTTTTGATTATATATATGTAGGGAGGAGTGGTAGTCTCCATTTTGTGTTTGCACCCCAACCCACTTCCCCGACTAGGTTTTTAAAACAGTGCAGTTTCTTTGAGAGGTTTCTTCGCTCACTAAGGTACTGCAGGCGGATAGGACCAATAGAGGTTAACACATTAGCGAGGATCCCATCGCATTGAGGTCCCTTGAATGATTGGGAGGTGGGCTTAAGCATTTTGGCCAAAAGGGTGGAAATGAGAACTCAATTTCTTTTCATGTTTTCTAGTTAGCCGTAAGCTTTTTCCAAATTCCTATGTCCCTTTTTGACGGTTTCCTTAGTCCATAATGTGCCACTGTTTTTTGTATGTGTAATGTCTAGTATGAATTGCTGCCACACCAGTGTGCATTTGTTTGTTAAAACAAAGTTTTTCCAGTGTGAAAACCAATTGTTGTTTTTGATTCATATATATGTAGGGAGGAGTGGTAGTCTCCATTTTGGTGTTTGCACCCCACCCACTTCCCCAGGTTTTAAACCGCTCTGAATAACCTACATCTGGTCAACTTTTCCTGTACCTCACTTGTACAATTCAGAGGAATTTTTTTATCAGCTATTTTTTACATTAAAGTTTTTTATTAGTTTTATTCTAGAAAACACATTTTTAAAATAGAATGGAATCCCACCATGTCTTTGTTTCTCTTTTTTTAATTGTAGTAAATGGGTTGTCTCAATACAGGGATTGATAGCTATGTTAAAGATTTTGCAAAACAAGTCATTTTGCAAGATGTGTCCATTAACAGTGTCCTACCTATTCCTGTTTCTGACAGCACCATCACCCTTGAGCCACTCTTGACAATTGTGAAGAACAAATGTCTGTTAGAAACAACATTTTTTTATAATGGGGCCCTGTAGTATAGCTGCAATTTCAAATCAAAATGCCCCCCAAAAATTCATAGCATGACCCTTGAGCCACTTTGGACAATTGTGAAGAACAAATTTCTGTTATAAACAAAAAATTTTTATAATAGGCCCCTGTATTATTGCTGCATTTTCAAAGCAGCATGACCCAAAAAATTATAAAAATGACTTCTCAGCCACTGTTAAAAATTGTGAGGGAGAAATGCACTTAGAAACCCACATTTCTGTTCCAAAGGACCATGATTATTGCTGTATCTCACAGCTACATGCACCCCAAAAAATTTAAATTTTGACTTCTCAGCCACTTTTAAAAAATTGTGGGAGTGGAAAAATGCCACTTAAAAGCCACATTTCTGTTCCAAAAGGACCATGTTTATTGCTGTATCTCACAGCTACATGACCCCAAAAAATTATTAAATAGACCTCAAGCCACTATTAAAAATTTGTGAGGGAGAAATGCCACTTAAAAGCCACATTTCTGTTCCAAAAGGACCATAATTATGCTGTATTAAACAGCAACATGACCTCAAAACCAATGACAATGGGGAAAATTCTAAAGATAAAGTGAGTAAATGGAATACGGTGTTGTCATGAAACCTTGCTGTCTTTTACAGTTCCTCACAGCAAAACCAGCAAAATGAACTGTTGGGGAAAAGAGAATAAAAATTGCAGTAAGAAATGATCATTTTAAAAAAAAAGTTTCAAAAAGGACCATTTGTGTTTTGAAGGGGAAATATGAAGTAGACGGAATAATCGGTGACCTGGGAAATTGGGTTCAAAAACATCATCAGAGTCCATGCCGATTCATCTTAAAAAAAAGTCAAACGATCCACATTATCTGGGAAAGCCGGTTGCGTTGTCTGTAATGACTCCTCCAGCTGTGTGAAGGTTGCTCAGATATGACGCTGGTGGGGGCAGGCAAACCTCTTGGGTGGCGACAGCTGGGCCTTTTTCCCATTTTGGATCCCCAGAAGCCCATTGGGCCCGGCACTTCCCCAAAAAACATCGGTTTTTTGAACGCGATAGTCGTGCACCATGATTTAAGTGGTCTCTGGGGTTTTTGTGTCCCCTGCATTGCATGCGTTGGTGAGTTGGTAAAAAAAGATTCCCAAAGGGGTCCCCCATTATCTTCTGCCACCTTCCCTGTGCTGCTGCTGCCGCTACGATAATTCACTCTACGCTGTAGTCGCTTTTTTCAGTTCCCCCGTGACATTTGAAAAAAGTGAAGCAGAGCAACAGATGTCTCCATTTGTCAATAGCAAAGTCTCCTTTCCCCTCATTTATCTCTATTTGGGTGGGTGGAAAGGGAAAATGCTGACTTTTTTTTGTAGGGGGCCCAGAGGGGTGGCCCCAGAAAACGTTGTTTTTTTGAGGGCCCTTAAATGCGAGGTCTGTTGGGGGAAAATGGAGCATCCAACACTCATGTGAGAGAGGGCCTTGATTTCCCAAAGCCTCGGGGCGAGGGGGCCCTAGCAAACTATCTTCCTCTTTTCCTCCTCCACCTCAAAATTCATGCCAACCCTTTCAAGGCAGGGAGCTGTAACATCGGTGTCTACGAATACCTCCCCCCTCCCCCTACCCCTCCTCCCCGTGCCTCCGGCACGCTTCAAAAAGCCCTGATTTCTGAGATGATGACCCTGGAAACTGATTCGCCACCTTGCACTGTCTGGACCCCGAACCACTGCCTAATGAAGACCTGAAATTTTTGAAACTGTCGGGCCTTTTGGATTTTGACGGAGAGAAAAGGGGTCCTGTCCCCATCGTGTCCGTTTTTTTCCCCTCCACCGGGGGGACTGTTGTTTTAGGTGTCAAAATCGCTCCAGAACTAAGATCACCACAATGTTATGCTGACAAGGGCATTGCCGCACTGACCATTTTGGGGGCTTTTCAAAACTGGCAAGGATGGTGCAGAGCCTTTCCCCTGCCTCCCCCTCTCGGGGGCCAACACCCCCAGGTTGCAACCCCTGCTTGTCAGGCCATGTGTCACTTTGTACTGCATATGGGTTGCGCGCTGCCACAATCGCTGGACTTTGGAGGGTGGAATTCCCGTGTTGCCCGTCAACAATGAGACGGTTTTACGGGGGGGGCCCATTGCGCTCAACGCAGGCGGGGGGGACGAAGCAGGGTGCAAAACGGCGGGGAAATGCGAACTTAACTTCGAGCTTC
>JAODAL010063464.1:0-19222 GCA_025379985.1 Phyllomedusa bahiana
GCAATTGTGTATTTTACCACTGGTAAAATTGTGGTGCCAAAAAATCCCTTTTTTTATCGAATTCTTTTCATTACGTGTTTTTTTACTTTGGCCACTAAAGTTTGTTCATTGACGCACTTGCACGTAAATTTTAAAAACAAAATTTTTATAGTCCCCCCAAGGTGAATTGAAAGGTGCAAAAAATCCGCGTATTTTTTCAAAAAACATAACAGATAGGTTTTTTGCCTTTTCCCAGTCCAGATTTGTTGATAAGCCCCCTTGCGTTTTAAATTTAAATCCAGAATTGTGTGTCACCACAGTGAATTGATGGGTGCCAAAAATACCTTTTATTACCCGTTACATTTCAAAACGTTTTTTTTTTGGACTTTTCCCCACCCTTTTTTTGTTGATGAGCCCCGGCAGTTAAATTTGAACCAGCGTTTTTTTTGATTAGAGGGATTTGGAAATACTGTGATTTGCCGTCTTTTTTTTAAAATTTCCCCCCCCCTTTTTTTTAAAACATGGAGCGAAATGCGGGGTAAGCAGCAAGGGGGGGTAGCACAGGGAGGAGAGGTACGGGGAAGGGCCCTTCCAGTCTGGGCCAAAGACCCAGCGGTCGCCCTTGCAGGACCGTCAGGCCTGTCATCGCGGGGTCGGGGCCCCTGTGAATCTCGAACGAACGCGTCGCCAATCGTCCTTCGTGGTTAAAACCCCTGCATCCAGCAGTCTTCCCCCTCTCCTCCCGTCAGGGCCACAAATGTCGTCATCAGCTCTCAGATCGTCCAATTGAAGCAGCCCAAATGTCAACTGTTTTCCCCCCCCCGGGTTTTTTTCCCATTGTCTAAAGGGCCTCTTGATGAAAAAAGCGGTTGGGGTCGAAGGCAGTTAAAAGATCAGAGGTGATTTTTTTTTGCCTGACCCTTTTCTGATGCCTAGAGGAGGAGAAGGAACCCGGTCAATGGCAAAAATCCCCAGGGGGGCAACGCCTTGCAGGCCCCTCTTACTGTAGCCCGCAGCTTCTGGATGCAGAAAGTCAGGCGCCCCAAGTCACCTGTGTTGATGATGATGATGACATTGCGGATCCATCGTGGTTTTTCCGCAAATTTGCTTGCGAGAGCTTCATCAGTGGAGAGGGGGGAAGCGAGGGGGTAGTGTCAAGGGGTCCCGCCACAAAAAGGGAAAGAGGGCGGTCGCAAAAGTCCCTGTTTGTTTCCGCCGCCATAGTCAGGGGAAACCCCGCTCCTCACTTATCGCCGTAAAAAAAGGTCCGGACCTCTAAGCCTGGGCCTTTTTTGAGCAACCCCTTGATTCACCAGCGATGTCATATGCCGCCTTTGCCTTTAAAGCATAATAAGGCAAGAACCAAAGGGGTTTAACCACCACCAACATGTCTAGTCACTGCAGCGATGCATGATTGAATGGGGGAACACTTCCAAAAAAAGGCCATACCGACCCCGGGCCCCCAAACCCACTGTCACCCCCTGTGCTCCCCTCCTCCCCTCCGCCACACAAGCATTCCTCAGCTCCCCATGTCTCTCAAGCAGATCAGGGATCAGCCCCCACTTCAGCCCTCCACCGTCGCCCAAGACCCAGCACCCAGAGCCCCATCCTACCCCTTCTCCTTCCGCCAGTTTAACGCCTGCCCCCGTACAGGGGCCGTCTAGGCCCCTTCTGCTTCCGGGGGTTTGGGGCAAAGAAAAATTTTAAACCCCCAAAACCATCCCAAACCAAAACCCTAAAATGTCGGCTTGCCGGCTTTTGGGCCTTGGAAATGTTCCCTTTTCCCTTTGGACACAGAGGGGTTCGCCAGTCTGGCCTTCCCCGCCCCAATCCCAGATGCCGAGCAGGTTTTCTTTGCCAAAAAAGCCGTCCCTCCCCCTTGCCACCCACGTGTATCAAAAATTTCAAGCGCGCTTCGTCGTGGCCGGAAAGCCCATTACCACCGACACTGGACTAGTAACAGGGCCAAGGCCGCTTATCTCGTGACGCTCACGGGGTGACTGGGGGATGTTTTGGGGGGTGCGGTGGCTCTCAGGCTCGGGTCCTCTTAAAAAACCGAGGGGGTGCAGGGCTTTTTCCCCCCAAAGGGTCCTCGGTGGCTCACGTGCCCAGAAAAACCCAACCCCGTTTTAAAAATTAATTTGTTTTGGAGCCCGCCCCACACAGGCGGAGCTGTGGACGGCTCTTCGCACGGACCGAGTGTGGTGGGTGACAAAAACCTTGTGCCAGGCAATGGTATGCGATAAGGGCAAAATTGCTGGCCCCCCTTAAGATGGGTTTGGTTGGAGCAAACCCCTTTCCCTGGCACATGTCATGAACCGGGTATCCAGAAATTTCTAAAGAGCTCCCCCGGTTCTGGACTGCTGCTGAGGAAGGCCGGGTCTGAGTTCGCATTTCCCCCTTTCGCACCCTGCTTCGTTCCCCCCGGGGCTGCGTTGCAGCGTCAGCTCGGCCCTCCCCGTAAACCCGTTCATTGTTGACGTGGAAAACACCGGAATTCCACCCCCACATGCTCCAGCGATTGTGGCAGCGCGCAATGCCATTACGCAGTACAAGGCACTGGCCTGACAAGCACGGTGCGGACCTCGGGGTGTTGAGCCCCCGAGAGTGGAGGAGGTGAAAGGTTTGCACCATCCTTGCCAGTTTTGAAGAAGCCCCCAAAAAATGGTCAGTGCGGAAAATGGCCTTGTCAGCATGGCATGTGGTGATTTATTTTGGAACGATCGTTGGACACTCTGAAAAACAGGTCCCGCCGGGGGGAGGAGACGGCACAAATGGGGACATGGAGCCTTTCTCCCCCGTCAAATCCACAACCCCGACAGTTTAAAATTTTCATCGGTCTTCTTTAAAGGGCAGTGGTTCGGGGTCCGGGGCTAGGCAAGGGGGCATCAGCTCTGGGTGCACATCTGGGGGAAGTCGGGCTGTGTTGAAGTGTCCGGGGGGCGCGGAGGGGGAGGAGGGGGTTTAATCCAGACCCCCGTGTTCCCGATTTCCCTGCCTTGGAAGGGTTGCCGCGAATTTGAGGCGGAGGAAAAGAGGGGGAGGAAATCGTTTGTAGTGCCCCTCGACCCAAAAGCTTGGGAAATCGGGGCTCCATCTTCCGGAGTGTTGGATTCTCAATTTTCCTAAAACAGACCCTCGCATTAAGGCCACCCAAATTAAAAACAGTTACTGGGTGGCCACCCCCCTGGACCCCCAGTACAAACAAATCACACTTTCCTTCCCCCCACCAAATGAGAGTAAAATGCAGAAATGGAGCCCTTGTGTTTGATCAACGGAGACATCTGTTGCTTGCTTCACGTTCTTCAAATTCAGGTTTTGGAAAAACACAGCGCGTGACGCAGAGAGTGAAAGTAGCGTGCCACAGCAGCAGGCAAGGTGGCAGAACCAATGGGTCCCTTTGGGAATTTTATTTACCCCTCCCAACGCATGCAATGCGGGCAAAATAAAAAAACCCAGGACCCCTTAAGATATGGGCATACTATCTGCGTTCAACACCGTGTTTTTGTTGTGTTGGGCCCCATGACTTTGGGTATCCAAAATGGCGAAGGGCCCCGGGTTTGGCTCGTCACACCATGAGGTTTGTCCTGCCCAGCCCCACGCATATCTGAGCGGCCTTCAGCACAGCCGGAGGATCATTACAACAAACGCATCCGGTTTCCACAATAATGGGATGTTTGACTTTTTTTCCAAGAGAATCGGCGGGATCTCTGATGTGTTGGGCCCCAATTGCGAGGTCCCCGGATTAGTTGCGGTTACTTCACATTCCTCTCCAAAAAAAAGGGCCTTTTAAAAAACTATTTTTTTAAATGATATTTTTTAGAAATTTTTTTATTCTCCGTTCCAAAACGTTCTTTTTTGCGGGGGTTTTGCTGTGAGGAGACTGTAAAAGACCCCAAGGTTTCATGAAAAAACCATTTCCATTTACTCACTTCATTTTAGAATTTTCCATTGTCAATGGTTTTGGGGTCATTTTGCCTCACAATTTTAACAGGGGTGAGAAGTATATTTAAATTTTTGGGTCTGCTGCTTTAAAATGCAGCATACTCAGGTCCCATTCTAAAAATGTTTTTTTCTAATAGACATTTGTTTTTTAAAAATTGTCAAAAGTGTCTCATGGGTCTGTTTTTTAATTTTTTTGGGGGGTTTTGCTGTGAATGCAGCATACTACGGTCCAAATTATAAAAAATGTTTTTTCTAACAACATTTGTTCTTTACAATTGTCCAAAGTGGGTCAGGGTCATGTTTTGAATTTTTGGGGGCATTTTGCTTTGGGGCATGCAGCATATACAGGTCCTATTAAACAAAAAGTTGTTCTAATAGACATTTGTTCTTCACAATTGTCAAGGTGGCTCAAGGGTTTATGTGTGTCAGAAAACAGGAATAGGTAGGACATGTTAATGGACACCCTATTGCAAAATGACTTTTTTTTGCAAAATCTTTTAAATAGCTATCAATCCCCTTTTATTTAGACAACCCCTTTAATATAATTAAAAAAAGAGAAACCAAGACATGGTGGGGTTCCATCCCATTTTAAAAAAATGGGTTTTTTAGAATTAAAATACTAAAAAAAAAGCATGTACAAAATAGCTGTTAAAAATATTCCTCTGAATTGTCAAGGGAGGTCAGGAAAACTTGACAAGTAGGTATTTAGAGGACTTGAGTATGGGGCACGGACAGAAAAAAAGAAGAGGGCCTTTCCCCAGCACTTTAGTAAAATGAAAAAAGAAGCCCAAAAAAAAAGGGCCCTGGGTGTTAACAGGAGCGTTTAACCCCAGTATTTTCCCAATGGCCAATTGGTCCGCCTCATAGGGGGGGCAAGCGCTACCCGGTCTTTACTGTGTAAGGAAGGCTGGAGTTCTCACCTTCCCCTTCCCCCTCTGCTTCAGCAGACAGTTTTGTTGTTGCGTCATCAGGGCATTTTTAAACCCGCGTGTTAGTGATGACACGCCCGCCTGGGCTCTCACCCACCACTGTAAATCCGGCCCTGGGTCATGCTGTGGCACGGCAGGGATAGTCAAGTCCCGGAAAACTAAAAAAATTTTTTGGTTGAAAGACTCCCCTTTTCCCGGGACTTTTTAATCTGCGGTCGACGGTTTAAAGGTCATACTCGGTCCAGGACAGGAAGTCAATGCCCGTTTAATAAAATGGTGGTTGAAAGACCCTTTTTCGGCACTTTTTAATCTGGGGGTCAGAAAAGGGTTTAATGGTCATATGCGGTCCGGACAGTTCTAGTCAATGTCCCTGAAACTAAAATGGTGGTTGAAAGACTCCTTTTTTTCCGATTTTAAATCTGGGGGTAGCAGGTTTGGGGCCTGCTGTAGCCTTGGGCAGGTTAGTTAAAAGCCCTGAAATAAAATGGGGTTTAAAAACTCCTTTTTTTGGGATTTTTTAAACGGGGTCAGACAGGGTTTAAAGGTCTTTTCTGCGGTCCCGGAAGGTTTGTCAAGTCCAGTTCAATAAAATGGTGGTTGAAAGTCCCTTTTTCCCGGGACTTTTTAAACTGTGGGTCAACAGGGTTTAAGGGTCATGCTGCAGTCCAGGAAGGGTTTTCAAAGCCAGTTCAATAAAATGGTGGTTTAAAGACTACTTTCTTCTGGCACTTTTTAATCTGGGGTCATGCAGGTTTTTTGGGGCTGCTGCGTTCCAGGACAGGGATATTCAATGTCAGTTCAAATAAAATGAGGTTCAAATTTAAAACTGCCCTTTTGGCACTTTTTAATTTTTAGGGGATTTCAGGTTTTAAAGGGGCTCGTGTACAAGACGGGGTGTGAATGGGTGTGACTTTTTTCTGTGGGGTTTTTTAAACCTAAGTGTTGTGCCTAAGATGGCAGGTACCATTTGATGTTGTGGCTGTTTAATTCCGCTTCTCCAGCCCTGTTTGGGTGTAAAAATGAAGGTGTTGTTTCTCTCCATAGATTTAATGGTTTATGGAGATGATCGACTTCGCTATCGAAAACCTTACGTGGGGCCCACTATCGCCCATGCATAGCCAAGTAACGTCAAAACTATTTTCGAAAGTAATGAAAATGCCTTAAATATTCTCTCTCAAAATTTTTCTGGCATTTTGGGAAATATAAATAATTTTTGCTAATCCCAATTGACCAAAATGGGGAAGGTTTTACTGATTTCTGTCGATATGAGAAAAAACATGAAAGTGTCTTTTTAATATAGTGTATGTAAATTTTAGGGGCCAATGTTGAAAACGTCTAGGTCTAAAAATCACTCCAAATTTATTAGTGCTCTGGAAAAATGAAAGTGCGCTTTTGATTGGGTTTCTTGGGCAACAAAGTGAATTTTTGACCTAGACAGTTTTCTTCATGTGGCCCTATTTCAAAAATGTATCGAAAAACCCCCATCATAGAGCTGAAAGCGAAAGCCACCAACTACAAAAAACCTCAACCTATGGGCCTCATAGCAGCTGCTCTTGCTGCGATAGCCATAGGTTTGCGCATGATTGAGAGTCTTTAAGAATATAACAATATATATACTTTTCTTTAAGAAATTCATTGCATTTTGCCAGCTTATATAACCTGAGAAATAGTTGGGAGACTGTGTTGCTGAAATTTATTAACATTAACTTGGTTAGTCCATAAAAAATTAATATTTAATTTCATAGTAACCTTAAATTAACACCTAGAAAGCTACAAATGCGATGTAATGCAGTCAGAAATAATCCCCCCATATTTAAAAAAGAAAGGCTTCAACACATATAAACTGTCAGTAGAAGATCCTATGCACAAAACAAATCTGTCAGTCAGAAAATCAGTCACATTCCCATGGCGGACATCTGAGCGAATGTAGGTGGATTTCAACCACCAAAAATATCTAGTTTCTAGACCAGAGGGAACATTTAATTATGTAATAAATTAAGACTGAAATTGTACAGGCCTTTAAAGAGGAAGGATCAGGATAAATATAATGAAGTCTAGCAAGAAATAGATGTGTTCTTTGCATAATTTCTCTATTAAATGGGGAGACCAGATTATACAGCGAAAGATAGTAAAAAGAACCTTTATAAACATTTTATAGATATTTTAATTAAACATATTTCACCCCCAGACATACATACATATTTACAAATGCAATGGGATGTAGGAATATTAGCACTGTAATATAGGAATAGCTATACATCCAGACATGAATTTATGTTCCAAAAATGTTCTACCATGTCATGGAAATGTTTAATATAGGACATTTTATAATTGGAGCAAAAAACTAGGGTTATTAATTAGATTAACTAACTTGTCTCCATTATTTTGAGAATTTCGAAAACTGGTTTTAGTATGCCTATAATTCGACCTAGCCCCATACGCTCTATGAAAAAAAGGAACAGCATTTCCCCAAGAAAAAGCTAAGCCACATGTCCATACCATACATCAAAGTGGTCATCTTTTAAAGGTATTTGATTGGTTTGACAAAAAGGCTTGGTGTTTGTTATCCCCTCCACTCCCTTTACACGACCCTCAGGCTACTTCCCAAACCCCTGGGGAGAGGAGTCCTACACTGGTTCCAGCCACCTAGTAGAAAAGGATGTGAGATCAAACATTGCTTGGCCCCTTCTTTCCAAAGCTTATTAGCAGCTTCATGGTCTTCCATGGTATGTATGTCCTTGCACATGTCCCTGCAGAAACTTTATAGTCACATGATCCCCAGTTGCATCCTAGGCCCCATTCATAACCCACTTTAGGGCTACATTGCTGGTATCCATCAAGATACTTTTCTCTAGGTATTATGGGGGATACCAGCAGCATAGCCCTGAAGCGTAATGTGCATGGGGCATTAGCAAGTCGAGTCTTGACATAAGCAGGTATTAGCTTCACTATGTATGTTGCCACCTGCTGTCAATATAAATTACGACTTTTCTAAACAGAATGTATACTAACCTCTTACTGACATTTGATGTACCCATATGTCATGGTCAGGAATGGGTTCCCGCAATTTGACGTATTGGTACGTTATGATGATCGTGCAAGCTCACAAGTGGAGCCTGCATGATCACAGCATGGGACCAGCTTTATATTACCGCTGGCATCATGCCACATCATCCACGGTCAGAGTGCGCTCCAGCTGCGGGTGTTTAATCCCTTAGCTGTCACGATGTTTTACAGCTAAAGAAAAGACAGAAGGACTGAGCTCCTTCTGTTTTTTGTCGGTGAGCAGCGGCGATCGTGTTGCTGCTGTCTCCTCTCTGAACAGCCCAGGAGTGTAAGAAACTCTGTCAATGCCCCACAATGCATTGTGGGCATTGCTGGGCATGGTGAGTGACAGTCGCCATGGAGACCAGTATACAACAGCAATGCTCTATACTGATCTCTATTGTATTAGTGATCTGATGATCACTGATACAAATCCCCTATGATGACAAGTGAAAAAAATTTGAACAAGTAAAAAAAAGTTAAACAAAAGTAAAACACGAAAAATGAAATAAAAACACGTAACCACCCTTTTCTCCTTTACGAATGCTAATCGCCCCAAAAAAGATCCAAAATAAAGTACGCATATTTGGTATCACCACATGCATTGCCCTATAAATCTGTCATATTAATTAACTCACAAGGTGAATGTCATATAGAAAAAATAATAAATAAAAGCTGTCACAGAATTGCGATTTTTGTTCATCCCGCAGCGGATAAAATGGAATAAAAAGTGAACAAAAAGTCATATAAACGCTAAAGTGGTACCAAGTAAAACATTAGTTTATCTCGCAAGAAAAAGTCTTTAAACAGCTCTGTATACGGAAAAATAAAAAAGTTATGGCTATCAGAAGACTGCATAAATATTGTTTTACACAATAAAAACATTTTTGTATCAACCGCATAGTAAAGTTATCCTGTCAGTTACACCACATGGCGAATGCTGTAAAATTGAAGACAAAAAACAATAGCGGAACTATGTTGTTTACTTGGGGCCCAAGTTCGACATATCACGGAATGGGTTGTCAGATTGCTGGGTGGAGCTGGTGAGAATCCAACTGTCATGGTCCACATTGGCACCAGTGACAAAGTTAGAGGTAGGTGAAGTGTCCTAGTCCTAGTTAAAAATAACAGGGATAAAGAAATAAATTAAAACTGAAAAATCTCTATATAAATATCTATATAAATAGTAAAAAGATTAAAACAGAAAATGTTGGCCCTTTGAAAAGTAGTGAGGGAGATATTGTGGAGGGCAATGAGAAGAATGCAAACCTATTAAACAATTATTTTCTCCACTGTATGTTACCTAAGGAAGATAAGCTTCCTATGGGATGAGCAGAGGTTGAGGTAAATCCACCTTAAATGTTTCTTGTCTAACCCAGGAAGAAATGCAGCTCTGTCTTAAGAAGATGAAAATAGACAAATCACCAGGTCCTGATGGTATTCACCCCCGTGTCATAAGGGAGTTAAGTAATGTCATAGATAGCCCCTATTCTTAATATTTATGGACTGTATAATAACAGGGTATGTCCCAAAGGATTAGTGCATAGCAAATGTGGTACCAGTATTCAAAAAGGGGTCAAAAAGTGATCCTGGAAACTATAAGCCAGCAAATTTAACCTTTGTTGTAGGTAAAATGTTTGAAGGTTTTCTAAGAGATGCTATCCTGGAGTATCTCACTGAAAATAAATGTATTACTTCGTTCCAGCATGGGTTTATGAAGGATCTGTCCTGTCAAACTAATCTCATCAGCTTTTATGAGGTAGGTAGTTCTAGATTGGATTGTGGTGCGGCATTGGACGTTATATAGCTAGATTTTTCAAAAGCATTTGATACAGTGCCACATAAAAGGTTGGTAAATAAAATGAGAATGCTTAGACTGGGGGAAGCTGTTTGAAAGTGGGTAAGTACAGTCGGTACGGAAAGCATTCTTTCATTGCAGCCATTTGTTAAGATCCAAAAAGTTAATTTTTTTGCTCATTAATATACACTCTGTACCCCATCTTGAAAGAAAAAAACCATAAATGTAGATATTTTTTGCAAATTTATTAAACAAGGAAAACTGAAATATCAGATGGTCATAAGTATTCAGACCCTTTGCTGTGACTCTCATATTTAACTCACATGCTGTCCATGTCCTTCTGATCCTCCTTGAGATGGTTCTACTCCTTCATTGGAGTCCAGCTCCAGCTTAATTAAACTTAAATTAATTAGGAAAGGCACACACCTGTCTATATGAGACGTCACAGCTCACAGTGGATATCAGAGCACATGAGAATAAGGAACTGCTCAAGGAGCTCAGAGACAGAATTGTGGCAAGGCACAGATCTGGCCAGGATTACAAAATAATTTCTGAAGCACTCCAGGATCCGAAGAGCACAGTGGCCTCCATAATCCTAAAATGGAACAAGTTTGGGACGACCACAACTCTTCCTTGACCTGGCCTTCCAGCCAAACTATGCAATCGTGGGAGAAGAGCCTTGGTGAGAAAGGGAAAGAAGAACCCAAAGATCACTGTGGCTGAGCACCAGAGATACAGTAGGGAGATGGGAGAAAGTTCCACAAAGTCAACTATCACTGCAGCCCTCCACCAATTGGGGCTTTATGGCAGAGTGTGCCAACGGAAGCCTTTCATCAGTGCAAGACATATAAAAAGCCCGCAAAAGTTTGCAAAAAAACACAGAAGGACTCCCAGACTAGAGAAAAAAGATTCTTTGGCCTGAGATGAAGATTGTTTTTTTTGGTTTTAATTCTAAAGGGATTGTGGAAAAACCAGGCACTGCTCATCACTGCCAAACAATCCCAACAGTGAAACATTGTGGTGGCAGCATCTGCTTTTGGGGGTGTTTTTCAATTTGCGGGGGACAGGACGCCCTTTTTTAATTGAAGGAAAGATGAATGTGGTAAAAGTTCAGAAGATCCTGGATACAAGTCTTTCAAGTGCTTTTGGACCTCAACTAGGCCAAAGGGTTCATTTTCCCACAAGAAAATGACCCTAAGCACATTGCAAAAATAACAAACATGGTTTCAGAACAACTCTTGCCCTTTCTTGACTGGCCCACCCAAATCCTGACCAAACCCAATTAAAGCACTCTGGAGAGACTTGAAAATGGCTGTCCACCAATTGTTCACTACCCCAACCGAGGAACTGGAGAGGATCTGCAAGGAAGAATGGCAGAGGATCCTCAAATCCGGGTTGTGAAAAACTTGTTGCTTTTCATTCCCAAAAGACTCAGGTGTACTAGTTTAAAAATGGTGCTTCTACTCAATGATAAAAAAACAAAGGGGGGTGTTTTAACGGTAATACTCAGACTGGACCCCTGTTAAAAAAAGGGGGGTACCACGGGGGGGGGGGGGGGTTAAGTTTTGGGCCCTTTTCCCTTTTTAAATATTTTATTAATGACTTACACAGGATTGCACAGAAATATCATTTTTGGGCAGATGAACAAGCTCTAAAAAGTAATCAATACAACGAGGATAAATTTGACAAGGGATCTGGTAAGTTGGGGCCGGGGCAGAAAAAAGTGGGAAAAGATGATGTTTAACACAGAAAACTGCAAGATTATCCATAAAGGAAAAAAAAAATCCATTACTATTAAATGTTAAATGGAAAAATGCTGGGAAAAAGTACATGAAGAAGGACTTTGGAACCTGGTGGACAGAAACTTAATGGTAGCACCATGTCAGCGCACTCCAAGGCAAACAAAAACAGGGGTTGTTTTAAAAAAGGGGCATACCTCTCATATGAGAACCCTTTTTTCCCCCATTATACAAGTCACGGGCAGACCACACATGGAATAAAATTTTTTTTATAGTTTTGGGCACCTTTTCACAAAAAGACATTGTAGACTAAAACGGGTACAAAGGGTGGCAAAAAAATTATAAAAGGACTGGGGGGACGGCAATACCCAAAATTTAGCAAGTTTAGGGTTATAAGTTTAGAGAAAAGACGGCTTGGGGGGGACATAATAATATGTTTAAATATATTTAAGGCAATATAGAGATCTCTCTCAGATCTATTTATACCCGGGGTTATCCAAACAAGGGGACATCCTCTACGTCTTTAGGAAAGAAAGTTTCTACATAAACATAGAAAGGGATTCAAAAAAATGTGATATTTCCTTGGTATACTGGCAGAAATTACACCTGGCCTCCTCACATGGAAAAAGCCTTCCTGTTTGAACCATACATGTGGGCTTGTTTTTGGGATTTAAATGTTCTTGGAGACACTAGATTGCCAATTGTTCTTCCATGCTTTGGAACGCACATTACACCCTCTTCCACAATTTTTTCCTTCCAAAAAGGGGGAGGGGGGGGGGGGGGGTGTAATGCCGCCAGTAAAAACAAAAAAAATCCATTTTTCAGACAAGAGAAAAGGGGGGGGGGAAATTTAATTCCCCATGAAAATATTTCTTAACTGCAACACAGATCATGTACACAGGGGGTTTAATGTAATTTACCTAAAAATATTATAGATGGGGGAATTGATTCAAGAAATGGAATTCGTTTAGAAATTTCAGGGAAAACTCGTTCTGAACGAAGTCGAAGTTTGGGTACTTCGGGGAACGAATGTGCTTTAGATTGATAAAATGGCTGCGAGCACATGGCGCTACATGGGGGAAGACTCTGAAGGGGAAAAAGGGGATAGCTCATGACAGTGCAGAGATGAACCAATCAGAGACTGGCGGGGCGTGCGTCACCGCACTATATAATCCGGGGGCGACGCCGGGGGCTCACAAACCCCCTCTACTGTACTGATAGGGAAGGGTGCCGTGGCTGATTGTATAGCTCTCACTGAAGAACTGATTTTTAAAAAAGCGATTTTTGGGGTGTCCCCAGAGACTGTTCTCTTAATGTTCTATTTCTGATTTTTTGGGTATTGGATCTGAAATCCAGTGTGCGTCCACTGCAGTTTCAATTACTTTCAAAAACCAAGTGGGATCTAACCAGTTCCTTTTTGTATTCATTTAAAGAAACAGCTTTTTTAAAACAATACAAATACCACTTCTTTTTTTGGTTTCTAAATTTTTCCTTTTATTGCGTTTTTTTACATCCGGGTTTAAATTTAAACCCCTTTTTTTGGGGCTGGTGTGCGCCCCCAAAAAACCGAAAATTTTAAAACGCCAAAATATAAAACATTTTTCCCTGTAGCATAATTCACAAGCGGGGTTTAAATTACAATTTTACCCTTGTTGGTGGGCGTAGAAAAAAACGCAATTGTAAACACACTACAAAGCTACTAGTTTGGGGGTGGCCCAATTTTTTGGCAAAAAATTTACATCCAGGGGTTAATTTTAAGCGTTTTTTTTCCCTGGTGTTTTGACCCCAAGAAACCGCTTTTCAACCCCAAAAAATAAAATAAAATTTTTCCTGTAGCAAAATTTTCAAAAGCAAGGGGTTACTTAAAATTTTTTTTTCTTTTGTTGTTTTAGCAAAAAAAACGCCTTTGTAACATCTACAAAGCTACTATTTTTGGGGTTGCCCCAATTTTTTTTGGAGCAATTTTACACCCGGCTGGGTTAATTAAGGGGTTTTCGCATTTTTGTACTCATTAAAAGAAACTTTGTTTTTTAAAAGGGCCAAAAGAAGGAAATTCTGTAGCAAAATTTCCCAAAAACCCCAAAGGGGGTTAAATTTAAAGCTTGTTTTGGTTTTTTAAAATTCAGTAAAATACCAAGTTTTAAAAAAGGGCACATACAAGTAAATTTTTTCCTCCCCTTTTTTTGGGAGGGGAAATTTTATACCCAAAAGGGTTTTACCCAAGCTTTTTTATTGGGTTCTTTTTGGCATCAAATCAGGGTGTGTTTTTTAATCATATCAGTTTATTTCATAAAAACCAGTGTCGTACTTTTTAGAACAAACATTATTTTCAGACAAAAGGTGGCAGGCTCTTCACCTGCGAGGGGCAGGGGCCCCAAAAAATTCCAGGCCCGGGTTTCCCCCCAGCACAGGAAGGGGACTTTCGCAAAAGGGGGTCATTTGGGGTGAGGCCAAACTGCCCCCGGGGTCATCTAGCGGCCGTGTTTGAACCAGAAACCCCAAAAAAGGTTTTTTGATTTTTTGGACTGGGTCATCCATTTTCCCCCCGGGATGACATCTGACAACCCCAGCCAAGAGCCCGGGTGGGATCTTCAGACACAACCCTTATTTGGGCATGGCCCGGGAGCGGGTCAGCGGCCCCCACCTTTCCTCAACCCCCCCCTGCCCCACCCCGGTTTCCCCTCAGCCAGAACAAACTAATTGGTCTGGGCCCCGCCCCCACAAATATACGAGGAAAACAATTTTAAAAGGAGGGATCAGCACTACTTGGCCAAAGGGAAAGGGGGCCAATATCCCCTGCTTTTTTGCAGTGGGTGGCAAAGTATAGATTTTTGAGAGTGGCATGGGGGGGTTCATTTTTTGGGGGGGTCAGCCTCTGATACCAAGCCCGGGTTTGATGAGCCAGCATGACTATGAAAATAAAAAAGGATGATGATTTAGCCGACCGCATTTGGATGGGGCCCGGGTGGGGAAAGGGGCCTTCTCATCGGTTCAGGAGAAGGGGGGGGGTCCCAGCTTGCGCGTCAGGCACGGCGAAAGCCAGCAATTTGGGTCGTGGGGCCCGGGTGGGGGTCAGCGGGATAGCAGCAGGGGAAGGTCGGGGGGCCAACCCGGCCAGGGGGGAAAAAAAAACCCCGCTTCGCGGGGTCCAAGAAAGTGGGCGGCACGGGGCTCAGAGGGCAGCGGCGGCAGTATTCACTCATTTGGGGGAGTTTTTGGGCGGTAAAAACCTTTACTGGGGAAGTGTGGCAGTTCTTTGCTAAACCCCGGGAGGAGCCCGAATTTTGAGAAAAATTTTAGAATCGGTAGCAAAAAGGGAAAGGGGGTTGCCAGACCAACTTTTGGCCCCAAAACGGCCCTGCGTCAACACATGCAGCGCACCATCCGGGTTTGGCCGGGGAAAACGGGGTTCAGGATGTGGGGGCCCATCCTGCCCCCCGGAAAACAACACAGAAACAACAGCGCCCAGTGGAATGCTTTCCAAATTGCACCCAGTCAAGGTTTCCACCACTTCAGCAAAAGGGGAAGCTTTTTTCCCCCTTTGAACCACCCTCCCTTTCCGGGATGCTCCTGCTCCTCGCTACTCATGGCCCGGGAAAGCCCGTTCAGCGGGGGCGTTTTGCAAAGAGACAAAGAAAGGGCGTCCAACCATCCAAAGGTGCAGCACGGGACCGGCCCGTCCAAGTTTTTTGGGAACTGCAGCCCCTTTCCCTTTCCAAAGGGTTGGACCTGAAACCATTCAAGAACTAAGGGTTTGGTGCCCGAGCCGAAGGGAGATTCCAAGCCGAAATTTTTCTTTTTCCAAAAAAAAGGCAGTACCAGCACTTCAAAAAATATGTAGAACAAGAAGGGGGGGCCAATCCTTAAGCTTTATCGTTTTTGTTCCAAGGTGCACGGGAAACCGCGGACGTCTGGACCTGTAACAAAAAGGTCAGGGCCAAACCATGTCCTTTTCGGCCCACTGGGGAAAAGTGCTTCCGCCCAGGCACACCCAACACTTGGGCAGGGTACCGCCGCTTTCCCCCCTTTTCCCCCCACGTTGTCAAAAAATGCTGGGTTTCCCCCCCGCCCTTTCCGCCTCCTCCTCCTCCAACCACCACCCCCATCTCAGCCTTCCAAAATACTGCTCCATCCCTCCCCCATGTGTAGGGCACAGCGGGGTCCCCCATTTTACACCTGGCTTTCCTCGGCGAACGAAGTCACACCCGGGGAAAGGAAAAATGCTCCGCGTCAAGCAAGCAAGAAATTTTTTGGTGGGTTTCCCCCGCGCCAACGCCCAAAACGGAACCATGGTGGGCCACAATGGAAAAACATGGTGTCCGCCTTGCACCGAGGAGTGATGGGGCCCCCTGCGCCCTGCATGACGCACGTGTTCAATCTGGTTGTAAAAAGGTTCCTGAAGGGCTTTCCACCGATCTTTTAGGGAAAATTCTGAAAATGGGCCAAAGGGGGAAACTTTGCATTTTCACTTTTAAACCATTCGACAAACCAGAACACCCCCTCAAGTTGCAGCGGCAGAAAGGCCTCCCCCAAACACTCTGATATGCGATGTTTCCAACCCCTTTTAAATTTCCCCCTGCAAAATTTTTCCGACTGGGATAACCCGGGGGGGGAATTTTTTCCATTAACGGGTTTTTTGTAACTTTGATTTTCACCCGTGGGACCTTTATGCCCTGACACCTGCCGGGTTTTTTTGGGCCATTCCCCAGGAGGCGACGTTTTGCATCGCCAGGGCTACGGGGGGAAAAAAACGTCATTCCCCTGCTTCATGTCCTTTGGAAAAAGTTTCTGAAAAAACTGTCTGGGGAGGGTGGAAAAACGTGGCGACTACATTTTCTGGCCAAAATAGTCCGGTTTGGGGGCTGAAATGGAGGGGGAAGGGGGAAAAGGGGGAGGAGGGGCATTGGGGCAGAACCCTTTTCTGGTGAAATGAGTGGATTTTTTACCCAGGTGACAAGAGAGGAGGAGCAGGAGGGAGCTTTGGGGGAGGTGGATGGGGATGAGGAAGACGGGGGCAAATGGGCCCCCAACACCGTGGCAGTGTAAAAGTGGAAAGGATGGGAGGGGCCCCTCGGGGTCACTTGTGGGAGATGGCCCGCAACATGCTTTTTTTGTCTGGGTAGTGACCCGCCCAAAAAATCATCATCCGGGGAGAGGGATGACTTCTGGCTCTCCACCCATTGGACCCTCGCTACCGGGCCAAAATGGGAGGCCTTTTTTCCCCGCTATTAAGGGGAGGACAAACTCCAAATCTATAGGGAAATCCTCCAAACAAATTGGGCCGGGGGTGGGCCCGTGTGCGGCATCGTCCCCCCCTCTGACGGTCACCGGGGGGGTTTCCCCACACTCAAAGTACTACCCCCCCCCGGCTGCTGGGGGGAAGGGGGGGGGATAAGGGGCAGTTTCCACCCCTCACAGTAACCTTTAAGTCTGGAGTCCCCTGATTTGGGGGAGCTTCCTTCACCCGCCCTTTGTGAGGAGGGTTAGTCCCCCCCCCAAAGGGAAAACAGGAAACCCGGAACAGTTCCCCTTTAACCAACAGTGGTGGGGCCCACTTTGGGCACACTCCCCCCACCCCAGTTAGAAGATCCGCTTTTGGGCTCCCGGGCAGCCCAAACTGGGTGTGTGGCCGCAACTTGCCGGGGTTTGCAGGGAGAACTGTCCTGCCCCCCCATAGTGTGGCATCAGAGCGGGTGTTCCCGTGGGGGGCGGGGGCCAAACGTTACCCCAAGGGGGAACCCGCTTGTCCACCGGGAAATGTGGAACGACTGACCTTTGTCAAGAAAGAATCAGGCGTGGATCGGCTGGGACTTTTCCCCACACCAATGCCCCTTTGGCGTCAGACTACATTTGGCCATGACGGGCCTCAAACCCCAAAATGTTGAAAATGAAATTTGGGTTCAAACTACCCCCGCCTCAGCCACTATTTTTGATGCCCGGGGGGCCCCCCCCCCCTTAATTTCCACACATCTGCTGGAAAAGTTTTTTCCATTGCCACCAACCATCTTTACCAGGGACTTTTATTGCCACCCACCCCCCCCAAATCTGTCATTGTGCCACTGTCTGACCTCAAAAGGGTGCTGCTGTGGGTGCTGCCGTGAACCCCACACTGGTCAAATTTTGCCCAAATAGGCCTACTCCCGTTTTTGCCACCGCCTGAATGTCATTGTGCCACTCCTGACCCTATGCTTTCTGCTGTGGGCTGCTGCCCCTGACCTCCACACTGTGTCATTGTGCCACTCTGTGGCCTACTCCTGTTTTTGCCACCTCCAAAATGCCCATTGTCCCACGCCTGACCTCATGCTGTGGCTGCTGGGGGTGACCTCCACCCCCTGTGCATTGTGCCACTGCCCCGCCCCTCATGGCTGCTGCTGTGGCTGCGGGCCCGGGGGACCTCCACACTTGTGAAATTTGCCCCACTCTTTTTGGCCTACTCCCCCTTTTTTGGGCCACCTCCAGAATGTGATTGTGCCACTGCCTGCCTCTTTCGGGCTGCGGTGGCTGCTGCCGGGGACCCCCACACTTTGTCATTGTCCCACTCTGTGACCTACCCCTTTTTTTTTTGCCACCTCCAGAATGAATTTTTGCCACTCCCTAAACCCTCATGGTTTGCTGGGGGCTCCCGGCCGGGGACCCGCCCCAACGTTTTCCATTGTCCCAAACTTTCCCCCCCCCCCGGGAAAACCCAATCTGCTGCTGTGGCTGCTGCCGTAAACCTCCACACTGTGTCTTTTGCCCCGCTCGGGTAGCCTATTTCCGGGGTTTTTTTGGGCCCCCTCCAGAATGTCATTGGGGCCACTGTCTGACCTCATGCGGGCTGCTTTTCCCTGCTCCCGGGGCCCCAAACACACCCCTGTCTTTTGTGCCCCGTCTGACTTCATGCTGCTTCTGTGGCGATGCCTTTACCTACACATTTCTGCTTTGTGCCACTTTTTTTGACCTAAATGTTGCTGCTGCCGGGGGGAATTTAAATTGGGGGGTTTGTGGGGAAACCTCCAAAAATTTCATTGTGACTTTTTATTCCTTTTTTTGCCACCTCCAAAAAATGCCTTGTGCCACTGCCCTGACCTAAAGTTTTCCTGGGGGCTGCTGCCGTCCCCTTTCCACATTTCTGTCACTAAGTTGCCACCTGAGCTCTCAGCTTTTTTTTTTCCGGGTTTTCCCTTCTGGCATGACTTTATCAAGAACTTTCCCGGGCTTCATTTTTTTTGGTCTTTTGCCCTCTTAAGTGGGCCCAGGGAATTTTAAAAGGGGAAGCGATTCTAAGAGGTTTTTGGCAAATCATTTTGGCGTGTCATTTCTAAAAAACAATGAAGACCAAACCAAGCCCCCTCTGCTTTTTTAAGCATGGCACAACGGTTTTTACACACCCGCAGGCTCTGTGGGAGCCCGGAAATACTTTTTTTAACGTGTTTCGTCCTTAAAGGTATTTCGGGAAAGAAGTTTTTTTTTTGCCGAAAAATTCGGCGAAGTGGAACGAAACTAAATTTTGGGAAAAATTTGCCCTTTTCTAAAAATTTTTTTCTTTAAATGCAACACAGATCAAGCTTTATGTTTTATATCGTAAGCCCAAAGTAATAAGTACTAAAGTGGGAAATTAAACCTTTAAAAAATTAAGATAGGAAAAGCTGAAAAACATTACAGAAAAAAAAAATAAAAAAATTCTAATTTAAACGGGGGGGTTAAAGGGATTTCGTTGAAGTAACCCCCAAAAGGTTTTTATTTAAAAACCTTTAAATTACTAAGGTATCAAGAAGGGGTTTAAAATGTTGGGAGATTGGGCACTA
>JAODAL010063465.1:0-19222 GCA_025379985.1 Phyllomedusa bahiana
GGGGCACGGGGAGCAGCCACAGCAGCATCATGATCAGAGAGGGCACAATGACCGTGGGAGGGGAAAGTCAGAAGCCACAGTAAGGGAGCATGAGGTCCCGAGGGGTGGCCCCAATGAAAACGTGTGGAGGCCAAACAGCAGGCCCCCAAAACCCGCACATAAGGTCAGACTTGGTACAAATTTAACAGTGTGGAGATTCGGCAGCAGCCCCCAAAAGCAGCAAGAGGTTTCCCGACAAATGGGGGACAATGACAAAATTTCCCGCAGGTGACAAAAAATAGTAGGTCACAGGGGTGGCACAATGACAGAGAGTGGAAGGGGCAACGCCCGCATGAAGGGCCCGAGAGTGGCCCCAATCACAAAGACACAGTGTTGGAGGACGGCCCGCAGCCACAAAACAGCAAGAGGCCCGAAAGTGGCAAAAAAGGGCCCGGTTTTGGAGGTCCAAAGGGCAGCAAACCCAAAAGCGGGAGCCCTGAGGTTTCCCGGGAGTGGCGCAATGACCTTTGGAGGTGGCCAAAACAGTAGTAAAAACCCAGAAGGGGAAGGTTTGGGGGACAAAGCAGAGAGTGGGGGGTCATGGGGGCACGCATGAGGTCAAAGAGTTGCACAATGACACAGTGTTTGGGGGGGCCCCCGGCAGCAGCCCAGTAAACAGCATGAAAGGGCAGACAGTGGCAAAAATGACATTCTGGAGGTGGGGAAAAAAAAAGGATAGGCCCCCAAGTGGCCCAATGTCAGAGAGTGGAGGGGCCAAAGGCAGCAGCAGCATGAGAAACAGAGAGTGGCACAATAAAATTCTGGAGGTGGCCCAAAAAAAGGAGTAGGGGCCCCAGAGTGGACAATGACAGAGAGAGGGAAAGGTTTACGGCAGCCAGATGAGGTCGAGAAATGGCACAATGTACAGTGGGAGGGCAAAGGCACAGCCCCAGCGCAAACATGGGGGTCAGGAGTTGGGGACAATGACCAGTGGGGGAGGGGACGTCAGAAGCCACAAAAAGCCCGCATGAGGTCAAAAAGTGGCACAATGACTTCTGGAGGTGGCAAAAAACAGGAGTAGGCCACAGGGGGGGGGCACAATGACAAAAGAGTGGAGGGGCACGGCAGCCCGCACCCTGAGGTCAGAGATTGGCCCCAATAAAATTTGGAGGGGCCAAAAAAAGGAGTAGGCCACAGAAGGGGGCACAAAGAAAGAGGGAGGTCCCCCGGCAGCAGCAGCATGAGGTCAGGGTGGCACAATGAACAGTGTGGAGGGCCAAAGGCAGCAGCCCCCAGCAGCAGCAGGGTTTTCAGGGGCAGTGGCAAAAAAGACATTCTGGAGGTGGCCCAAAAACCCCCCGTAAAGGGCCCCAGAAATGGCACAATGACAGAGGGGTGGAGGTCCCCGGGAGAGGGGAGCATAAAGGGCTAGAGGGGCAAAATGAAATTCCCCGGGGGGTGGCAAAAACAGGATTGGCCCAAAAGGTGGCCAAAATGCCTTTAGTTTGGGGGTCCCAGTAAACAAACCACAGCACAGCATGAAGTCAAAAGAGGGGGCACAATGACAAGTTTTGGAGGTCACGGGGAGCAGCCCCAGCAGCAGCATGAAGGGGAGGCCCGTGGCAAAAAATGACACTGGAGGTGAAAAACAGTAGTAGGCCACAGAAAATGGCACAATGAACCAAAAAGGTTTGGCCCGGGCCCCCGGCCCGCAAACAGCAAAAGGCAGGGGGGGAGTGGGACAATGCACAGTATGGAGGGCAAAAGGCAAACCGCCCAGCAGCATGAGGTCAGAGAGTGGCACAATGAAAACGTGTGGAGGTCACGGGGGAGAAGCCACAGCAGCACAAAAGGTCCAAACATTTGGGACAATGAAATTTTTGGAGGGGGAAAACAGGAGTAGGCCATTTTGAAATGGGACAATGATAGAGAGTGGAGGGCCCCCGGCACAGCAGCAGAGGCAAGAGTGGCACAAGACACAGTGTGGAGGCACAAGCAGCCCGCCACAGAAGCAGGGATAAAAGGGCAGGAATGTGGGCAAAAATGGGCACAGTGTGGGGGGGTTTCGGCAGCAGCCACAGCCCGCAGCATGAGGTTAGGCAGTGGCCCCAATTTCATTCTGGAAGGTGGCAAAAAAAGTAGTAAAACCCCAGAGCCGGGACAAAGCAGAGAAATGGGGTCACGGCGCAGGAGGGAATTAGGTTTAAAAGGTTGGGGACAATGGGAAAATTTTGGAGGGTGGAAAAAAAAAGGAGAGGCCCACAGAGTGGCACAATGACTCCCGAGAGGAGAGGTCCCCGGGGCCCCAGCAAACATGAGGTCAGAGAGGTTTGGGACAATTTAAAACGTGTGAAAAGGGGACGGGGAGCGCCACAGCAGCAGCATGAGGGCAAAGGAGTTTTCACAAAGACAAATTTTTGGAGGTGGGGAAAAAAAGGAAATAGGCCCAAAAGAGTTTGGGACAATGGGCATTCTGGAGGTGGCAAAAACAGTAGTAGGGGCCCCAGAGTGGCCAAAAAATGACACAGTGTGGATTTTTCACGCACCAGCAACGCAGCAGCCCGCATGAGGGGCCTAGAGTGGCACAAGAAGAGTTTGGGGGGAGGTGGGTGGGAATAAAAAATTCCCCGGGTTTAAAAATGATGGTAGGGAGAGGGAAAAAACTGGCAGCGATTTGTTTTCATTCCGGGTGGTGGCATCAAAAAATAGTGGCGAGGGGAGGTATATTTTAACCCAGACTCATTTCTCACAGTTTGGGTGAGGCGTCAAGGCTGATGTAGTCTGACGCCTTAGGCATTGGTGTGTGGAAGTCCTGGCCGATCCACGCCTGATTTATCTTGACAAAGGTCAGTCGTTCCACATTTCCCGTGGACAAACGGGTACTCCTTGTGGTAACGATGGCCCCCGCCGCACTGAACACCCGCTCTGATGCCACACTACTGGCCGGGCAGGACAGCTTTTCCACTGCAAACTCGGCAAGATGCGGCCACACATCCAGTTGGCTGCCCAGTAGTCCAGCGGATCTTCTAACTGGGGTGGCAGAGTGCTGTCCAGGTAGGCCACCACCTGTTGGTTCAGGGTCTGCTCCAGGTCCTGCTGCTGCTGCTGGGGAGTGCCCTTCTCACTAGGCGGATGAAGGAAGCTGCTCATCAGTGACTCCAGACTTAGGTTGCTGCTGATGGAGCTGGTACTGCTCCTACTCCCCCACCTTTCTCCAGCAGCCGCGGCAGTAGTATGTGAGCGCTGAGGACCCCCCCCGGTCAGACCTGTCAGAGGAGGGACGATGCCATACATAGGCAGCGGCCAACTGACTACGGAGGATTTCCCGGAGGATGGCCACCGGGCCATCTGCACAAGTGACTCTGAGGGGCTCCCTGCCTCCATCTCCACTGTATACTGCCACGGTGCTTGCAGGTCATCTGCCTCGTCTTCCTCATCTCCATCTACCTCCTTCAGCTGCTCCTGCTCCTCCTCTCTTGTCACCTGGGTAGAAAATCAACTCATTTCACCGACAGCTTTGCCCCAAGCCCTCTCCCCCTTTAATTTCAGCCCCCCATGGACTTTGTGGCCGCGGTGTAGTCGCCACGTCTCCAGTCCCCCCCCAGGACAGATTTTTCAGCATCTGTTCCAGGGCTGAAGCAGTGGTGAGTTTTATCCGTACCTGGCGACTGCAAATAATGCCTCCTGAAGGCCTCAACAAACGGGGTTAAAGCATGAGCTCCCAAGGTGACTCAAGTTAACAAGGGGGTACCCCTGTCCGCCTGGATCATAAAAAATTTTTTATGGCCTTTCTTGTTCATACATCGGTCCAACATTGCAGGCTGGAATTCAAAGGGTGGAAAATGCATATGAGTGTTTTGGGGGAGGCTTTCCCGCTGCAACTCGAGGGGGGGGTTTCCCTGGCTTTGTAGGAAGGTGAAGTGATGCACAGTTTTCTGGCCTTTTTCAGAATCTTCTGAAGATGATGGAAACTTCAGGGGCCTTTTCACAAAACCAGATTTAAATTTTGCACCAGAGGGTGCATGGGCCATCCCTCCTCGGGCAGGGGGGACATATGTTTTCCCATTTTCCGTCACCATAGTTCGTTTGCAGGTTTGGGGCGGAGAAAGCAACAGATTTCTTGCTGCTGGGGAGCAGTTCCTCCCCTAGTGACTTCATTCACCCGGGGAAAACCGGTGTAGAACTGGGACACCCTATGCCCCCCACGGGGTATGATGGAGCAGTACTTGTGGAGGCTGGAGGTGGTGGTGGGGGTGGGGAGGAGGAGGCGGACATTTGGCGCAGCAGCCACAGTTTGACAACATGGAGGGAAAGCGGCGTCTCTGTCCAAGTTGTTGGTTTTTGGGTGGGCAGGAAAACTTTACCAGTGGGCCCTAAAGGACATGTCTGGCCGGGCGTGTTTCAGCCCGACGTCTTGGCCGTGCACCTTGGAACAAACGATAAGTCAAGGACTGGCCACCTTGTTCTACATATTTTTGAAGTGCTGGTATGCCTTTTGGGAAAAGAAAATTCGGCTTGGAACTTCCTCTTTTGGTCGGCACAAGCCATTGTTTTGAACGGTGCCGAGTCCCCCATTTTGGAAAGGGGGGACTCGTACCAAAACTTGGAAGGGCAGGTAAGTTCTGCACCTTGGTGGTTTGGCGCATATGTTGTCTCTTTGCAATCGCCCCGCTAAGACTTGGCGCCCCAGAGTAAACGAGGAGCTGGGGCATTTGGACGGGGATGATGGCAAAGGAAAAAAGCTCCCCTTCTGCAGGGTGGTGGAGCCTTGACTGGCTGTAAAGGCATGCGTGCCCTGGGCGTGTGCTGTTGCTGCGGCGGGGAGGATGGACCCCGCAAACTGAGCCACGTTTTTTTCCCAGGCCCCCGGATGGGGACGCTGCATGTGTTGGGGGGCAAAGGGGCCCTGGTGCCAAAAGTTAGCTTTTCTGGGGCCCCCGCTTCACCTTTTTTCCCCACAGTTCTTTCATATAAACCCATATTTGGTCCCCTGGTGTAAAAGCAAAAAACTGCCACACCGCCGAGTATCTGTTTTTCCCCCAAAACGTTCCCAAATTGGGGTTTACTTTTCTACCCCCATTGCCCCAATAGCCCCTGTGGCCCCTACTTTTGGGGGCCGCGAAAACAGGTTTTCTACCCCCCTGGCCCTTGGTTCCAACCTCACACTGCTGCTACCTTTTTGAATCCAGCCACACAAACCCCTTGCTGCTGGCTGTGCCTGACTCGCAAAACTGACGCCCCCCTTTTTTCCCGACGATTATGAAAACCCTTGCTTCCCCCTGGGGTCCCAAAATGCCGTCGGGTACAAACATCCCCTCCCATTTTTGTTTTATCGTCACTTTTGTCCTCATCCAAAGGGGCTTGGTATGGGAGAGGTGACCCCCCACAAAAAATGACCTCCCATGCCATCTCCATCTATAATTTTCCCCCTTTCTGCAAAAAAAAAGCAGACTGCCCGCAAGAGAAATTTGGGCCCCCTTTCTTCGCTTTCCAAGAACTGCTGAATGCCCTCCTCAAAAATTTTTCATCCTCGTACATAGGGCGCTGGGCCCCGGGCCCATAGTAGTTTTCGGCTGAGGGAACCGCCCTGGGCCCGAGGCGGGTTGGGGGAAGGGGGTTTGGGGCCCCCTGACCCCGCTCCCCCGGGGCCCTTTTTTTTCCCCCAAAATAGGGGTTGTGTTGAAAAATTTCCCCCCCAACCTTTGGGTTTGGGGGTTTTAGATGTCATCTGGGAGGAGGTGGATGGACCCAGTCAACCAAACAAGAAAAACCATTGGGGGTTTTCTTTAACAAAAAACCCCGGCCGCAGATGACAGCCCCCCCAAATTGTGGCCCCCACCGAGTGGGCCCCTGCTGGACGTCCCCCTTTCTGGGCGCTCCGGAATATTTTTGCCCCGGGCCCCTCACAGGTGAAGAGTGCCACCTCTCTGTTGAATTATGTTTTTTCTAAAAAAATACAGGGCATGTTTTATGAAAAATATCTGTATATGATAAAACAACCCTGTAAATTTTTCTCCAAATTTAAAACCCGTAAAAAAGCTTTTGGGGAACCCTTGGATTTTTAAATTTTTCTCTCCAAAAAAGGGCCCGGGGAAAAATTGCTTGTATGTGTCGTTTAAAACATGTGTATTTTAAATGAAAATAAAAGCACAAACAGGCTTAATTAACCCTTCAGATAAAATTTTAAATTTTGCTTCAGGCAAAATTGCTTCTTTGGCGGTGAAAAAAAACGGGTTTCCCTTTAGTGCCCAAAAACAACCCCGAAACCCAAAGGGTTAATTAACCCCTGGATCTAAAATTTCGCAAAAGAAAAAAAGAGCAACCAAAAATTACCAGCTTTGTTGCGTGTTAAAATGGCTGTGTTTTTCGGTACAGAAAAAACAGAAAAACCCTTTTTAAATTAAAATTCGGTTATGGGAAAAAAACTTTCAGGCAAAATTGTTTTTTTTTGGGGGTTTAAAAAAAAAACGGTTTTTTTAGTGACCACAACAGCAGAAACAACGCTTTTTTTAACCCCCGGGGATCTAAATTTCGGGGAAAAGGGAAAAGAGCAACCAAAAAAAACCCCGCTTTGTAGGGGTTTTTTAAAAAAGGCCCCTGTAAATTTTTTGGTACAGAACAAAAAAAAACTTGTTTAAATTAAACCCTTTGGTTATGGGAAATTTTGCTACAGGCAAAAAAATTTTTTCTTTGGAAAGGGGAAAAAAGAAAGTTTCTTTTAGTGACCAAAACAGCAGAACAAAAAACTTTAATTTTAAACCCCTGGATCAAAATTTTGGGAATTTAAGGGAAAAGAGGGAACCAAAAAAAATTAAACCGGGTTTTTAGCGTGTTAAAATGGCGTTTTTTTTTACGGGGACAGAAAACAGAAAAACCCTTTTAATTAAAACCCTTGGTTATGGGGAAACATGTAAGGGGAAAAATTGCCTTTTTTGGCGGTTTAAAAAGAACGTTTCTTTTAGTTGGGCCCCAAAAAGGGAAACAATGCTTTTAAAAAACCCTGGATTTAAAAATTGCCCCAAAAGGGAAAAGAGCAAAAAAAAATTTTCCAGCTTTGTCGGTTTTTAAAATGGCGTGTATTTTATGGTTTCAGAAAAAACAGAAAAAAAAGTAATTGACCTTCCGGGGTTTTTAATTATGTTTAAAGGGAAAATTTCTTCTTTGTAGGTGGGAAAAAAAAAAGTTTTTTTTGTGGGCCACAAAACAGAAAAACGCTTAATTAACCCTGGATCTAAAATTTTGCAAAAGAAATGAGAACCCCAAAAATTAAGTGGTATTTTGGGTTGTAAAACACTGTTTCTTTTAAATGAATACAAAGGAAAAGGCTTGATAAAAACCCTTGGATATAAAATGTGCTAAAAACTGAGCCGATAGCATTTAAAAAGTATATGCAGCTGCATTGGCCCACCAAATGGACTTCAGTTCCAATACCCCCCAAAATCAGAATTAGAACGTAAGAGAAGCAGTCTCTTAGAAAAGCTGTGATACCCCCCAAAAAAACGCTGTTTTAAAAATGGTTTTTTTGTATGAGATATCATAAGCCGCCCCCGGCAGCACTTTCCCACTCGTTCAGTGGGAGCGGTTATGAGCTGGCCCGCGTCGCGCCCCCGGGCTTAAATAGTGCCCCCTGGGGATGAATCACAGAATCCCCCCGGGGCTCTGAATTTGGGGGTTTATCTCTGCACAAAGTCTGCAAGGGGTATGCCCTTTTTCCCCCCCGATTTCTTTGCCCCAAAGTAAAGCCCCTTGTCTCGCAGCCCTTTTATAAATTTTAAAACACCCCCTTCGTTCTCGGAGAATTACCCCAAAATTCGAATTCGTTCCCGAATCGAAGTTTTTTCCTTTTAAATTCTAAAAGAATTCCCTTCGTTAGAATCAAATTTTCCCTCTCTAGTGGTTAAAACCCGGGAAAAAAATTGTGGGGTACTTTTAAATTGATCTTCAAACTACAGTCTTCTTCATTTTCCGACAAAAGCAAAATCCCAAAAAAGCAAATTTTTATAGCAAAAAGTCTTTATTAAAACCCTTTCCCCACATGTTAAAAAACCAATCTTGGTAAGAAAAAACCCCTTTTTTCTACATAGTCTGGGGCCCATCCCAAAGTCCCCAACTAACCTTACTTACTGTAACTTTTAAATAGGGCCCCAAAATCACTCAACCCGATGGGCGGGCATTTTCATACGACTACCCCTGGGTCCATAACCTTGGGTTTTAAAAATTAAAATAACAGAAAGTGAAAATGGAAAAGGGGCAAAAAGACCCAAAATTAGGCCACCAAGGTTTAAAACCCAAAGGGAGCATAATGTTGCTAGACTGGTAATTTAACCCTAAAATTATTTTAAACAACAATTTAGGATTAGGAGTAAAAGTCACGGGGAAAGGATAGGGTTAAGGGAAATTTAAAAAATTTTAAAAACAGTAAAAATCGGGCCCCCAAATTTGGGGCAACAATAATCCTTTTCTGTTTTTACATTATGAGAAAGGGCTTTCTTCAAACGAAATTTTTTTTATCATCCATTCATTGTATTTAACAAAAAAGAGCTTACATATTTTAGCACAATTTTTGTTTTTTTAATTGTGTTCTACTAGATGACACCTATTAGGCACTCAGGTTTCTGCTGTTGTTACATTGGTTACACACTGTGTAAATTATTTACATTATTTACATATTATATATTCAACCTATAGAACCTATTTGGGTGTACAATACAGTATACACCAGGCTTAGTGTATGCAAGTTCTCAGCTCCTAGCTACATGGTTATGTATATAAACAAACAGTTCACCATCTTAGAGTCAAGATTAGTGATGAGCGATTGTGTCAACTATCGTTATCGATTCGATAGTCGATATCAGCAATTATCGTGACGATTTCCAATAGTCGATAACAGATTCGCCGATGACCATTAAAGTCTATGGGAGAGGAACAACACCTTCATTCTTACACCCAAACAGGGCTGGAGAAGCTGGAATTAACATCCACAACAGCAAACTGGATACGTGCTACATCTTAGGCAAGACAATTAGGTTATAAAAGTCACAGAAAAAAAGTGACAGACCCTTCACTATCCCTCTCTTGTACCACAGTATGACCCTTAAACCCACAAATTAAAAAGTGCCAGAAGGCAGTATTATTTGAACCATCATTTTACTTGAACTGGACATTTACTATCCCTGTCCTGGAACGCAGCATGACCCTTAAACCTGTCTGACCCACAGATTAAAAAGTGCCGGAAAAAGGAGTCTTTCAACCACCATTTTAGTTGAACTGGACATTGACCATCCCTGTCCTGGACCGCAGCATGACCCTTAAACCTGCATGACCCACAGATTAAAAAGTGCCGGAAAAAGGAGTCTTTGAAACACCATTTTAGTTGAACTGGACATTGACTATATCTGTCCTGGACCGCAGTATGACCATTAAACCTGTCTGACCCACAGATTAAAAAGTGCCGGAAAAAGGAGTCTTTCAAACACGATTTTATTTGAACTGGACATTGACTATCCCTGTCCTGGATCACAGCATGACCATTAAACCTGTCTGGCCCACAGATTAAAAAGTGCCGGAAAAAGGAGTCTTTCAACCACCATTTTAATTGAACTGGACATTGACTATCCATGTCCTGGACCTCAGTAGAGCATTAAACCCGTCTGACCCACTGATTAAAAAGTGCCGGAAAAAGGAGTCTTTGAAACACCATTTTAGTTGAACTGGACATTGACTATATCTGTCCTGGACTGCAGTATGAACATTAAACCTGTCTGACCCACTGATTAAAAAGTGCCGGAAAAATGAGTCTTTGAAACACCATTTTAGTTGAACTGGACGTTGACCATATCTGTCCTGGACCGCAGTATGACCATTAAACCTGTCTGACCCACAGAATAAAAACTGCCGGAAAAAGGAGTAACACCATTTCAGTTAAACTGGACATTGACTATACCTGTCCTGGGCCACAGCATGAGCCCCAAACCTGCATGACCCACAGATTAAAAAGTGCCGGAAAAAGGAGTCGTTTAACCATCATTTTAGTTAAACTGGACATTGACTATCCATGTCCTGGACCGCAGCATGACCCAAAAACCCGCACAGGTGCCCTTATGGACCATCAGCAGAACATTTCTCAATAAGAAATAAACTATATTAAAAACAAACTGAGATTCACCTAGCGCAATAAAACTATTCAAAAATTACACGGATGAGAAATTGCGTTTTTTGCAGCAATGACACACGCAAACAGTTACTAGAAAATTTCTGTATCCTAATGTAAGTACAAGGTGGCTCTTTGAACAAAACTGGGCTGCACCAAAGTGAAAAACAGCTATTTAACAGTTATACAAATAAGAAAAGGTGGTTTTTGCACGAATAAAATACACCAGCAGTTACTAGAAAATTTCTGTATCCTAATGTAAGTACAAGGTGGCTCTTTGAACAAAACTGGGCTGCACAAAAGTGAAAAACAGCTATTTAACAGTTATAAAAATAAGAAAAGGTGGTTTTTGCACGAATAAAATACACCAGCAGTTACTAGAAAATTTCTGTATCCTAATGTAAGTACAAGGTGGCTTTTTGAACAAAACTGGGCTGCACAAAAGTGAAAAACAGCTATTTAAAAGTTATACGGATAATTTTTGCACCAATGAAATACACCAGCAGTTACTAGAAAATTTCTGTATCCTAATGTAAATACAAGGTGGCTCTTTGAACAAAACTGGGCTGCACCAAAGTGAAAAACAGCTATTTAACAGTTATATAAATAAGAAAAGTTGGTATTGCACCAATAAAATACACCAGCAGTTACTAGAAAATTTCTGTATCCTAATGTAAGTACAAGGTGGCTCTTTGAACAAAACTGGGCTGCACAAAAGTGAAAAACAGCTATTTAAAAGTTATATAAATAAGAAAAGGTGGTTATTGCACCAATAAAATACACCAGCAGTTATTAGAAAATTTCTGTATCCTAATGTAAGTACAAGGTGGCTCTTTGAACAAAACTGGGCTGCGCCAAAGTGAAAAACAGCTATTTAAAATTTATACGGATAAGAAAAGGTGGTTTTTGCACCAATGAAATACACCAGCAGTTACTAGAAAATTTCTGTATCCTAATGTAAGTACAAAGTGGCTCTTTGAACAAAACTGGGCTGCACCAAAGTGAAAAACAGCTATTTAAAAGTTATACAAATAAGAAAAGGTGGTTATTGCACCAATAAAATACACCAGCAGTTACTAGATAATTTCTGTATCCTAATGTAAGTTCAAGGTGGCTCTTTGAACAAAACTGGGCTGCACAAAATAAAAAGTACAATTTCACCTCAGGTGCGAGGTGTGCTGGGCAAAAAGTGGTAAAAAAAAATGCCATTTCAATGCAGGTTCAAAGCAGAGTCTGGGCTGCACAATATACACCCTCCTTTCAAAAGCCTGCCTGCCTGCCTGTCTGTGTTCGCCCGCACCGCCCCACGGCTGTACAGCGCTAGATGCTTCTTTAAGAGTCTCTGTCTAACTAACTAAGAACTGAAATTCTCTAATCTACCTATATTCTAATGTTCACAGCTAAAAGCATAGTGTCTGTATGAATAAAGAGAAGAACTGTGTCTCTGAGCTGAGCTGTATTGAGAAAGACCTAGCACACGTCCTGCTCTAGTGAGAGACAGTGAAACACTGATGCTGAACAGGAAACGCTGTTCTATGCAAAACGAGGTCATGTGATTTTTCCAGCCAATGACAACCATACATATCACAGTCATGACGTCGCACACCCAGCTCACCCTGCTCTATGCTCTAAGCTGATTTTCTGGCCGCCAAAATGACAGGAAGCACCGAAAATGGTGCGATATTGATAGATTATCTGCAGATAGTCACCTCAAATATCGCGTGATCGGAATTTTTTTTAAAAATAAATACCCTTTTACATAAGAATTTTAATATTCTTCAGTGTATGTGTTCATTGCAAACCCTCACGTAGTTTTGCAATACAGCACATTGAGCATCAAGTGAGCTGTGTGATTCAGAGGTGAGAACACACTGCCAAAGAAAGGAAGGTGGGAGCAGAAGGAGTCCCAGATAGAGGGTATAGCATGCATAAATACAGTCATGCCAAAGACATTTTAACCAGAAACAAACGAAAGGTTACAAAAGGTTAAAAAGCAAAAATAATCAACAATGGAAAAAGGACACTACAAAAATTGGAATGGGACTTGCTTCCAAAACATGTACAAGTTGTTACGAGTGGCCCAGCCCACATGTTGGACTGGGGGCACCCTCTTACTGCTGGCGTGTACTCACCTCGCCATGCTCTTACTCCTCCGCACGCCTCTGTCAGCCGGTGCGCGTGTCCCAGTTCGCAATTGGTCTAACGGGTGTTGTATCATCATGTTACACTCATAAGAAGCTGTCTCATGCGTGATATGTTCTACCATCTTTGGATTATTTTAGTTCTAATAAAGTATGTTTTTTTGTAACTTGATTCTACTTGGCGTCTCAGAAGAAGCTGGCAACCAATTTGTTTTCAGTTCCCTAGGGCGCATGTGCATCGGCTCTAAGATATAAAGGATGCTGACCCTATATTACCGGAATACCTTCTCTGGTTCCCTGCTGGATCTATAGTGCCTAGTACCATAGAGAAAGCTTTCCAGAGTATGTTCCTGACTGACCCATTGTTACGTTTTCTGACTATGAACCTTTGCCACCTGCCCTGACTTTCCTGTCTTTCCCTGACTACAAGTTTGCGTCACGATTCAGTACCTCACTGCACCTTGGCTACCATCTCAAGGGGTAGCGACTTGGTAGGACTCCTGCTGCAGCAAGCCCAATCTGGAGAACATCGGGACTTACTTAGATTCCGCTTCCCGGAGTGGCTTCTACCACTGCTTGCAGTGGTCCAGAGTTTTCACTACTCCAGCCATTATATAAGTCCTATCCGCAGAATAGGGATCCAGCCGACATATTGTATAAAATGAGAATTGCATGTGTCATTGTAAAAATATTTTAAAGGGGTTGAACAGGTATTTTTGTAAAAATAAATTTTAGGTAAAAATATATATAAAAAAGCTTGTCTCTATTCCAGTGCTTATGCTGCTGGCAGTGTTCCCCATTCTGGTTCGATTGTCATCAGTGAATGGCTACAATAATCACATACCATAGCAGGACTCATCCTTTGGAAGTGAATAACATGTCATTGCTGTAGCCAATTAGTGACAATCTGACCGCTGACAGCCGGAAGTAAACAGAAGAACAGGAGAGACGTCAGTGCTGGAGATGGGTGAAAAAGTAACTTCCAGTTTTTGGGGGATTTATTACGGCAGTTTCTACAATAAAAAAAAAAAAAAAATAGAAATCTAATGTTTAGGAATCATAGTACAAAATGATCTATTTGAAAGCAGTTAAGAGATTACTTAAGAAAAATCCACTTCAATTATTTTACTGATTGACGGCCATAAATCCTCTTATCCCTGGCTTGTTATTAACATGTGCCTCAATATTTAACATCAAATGTGTGTCTTTGTTTCTACAATCACAATTGATCCATTGCAGGCAAAAGCTTGTGGAGTTAATATGATTTTATTATACAGAGAGCCTGTCTGGCTTAAGAACAGCAGCTGCAGCCACGCTTATGAAATTAGAAATCTGGCTGGTAACAGCGCCAGGGAAGGGAGGGGGAGCGATCTGTGGACCTAGAGGATTGAGGGTAAACACATCAGAGGAGTGGAGAACAGCTGTGTACTGCGCATGTTCTATACACATCCAGATCAATGCATCTAGGAATAGACCCTTCTCCGCATGAATTATATGCTCGACAGGCTGCACGCCATTATTTGCATACATCAGTGAAATAAGAGGGAAACTCCACCTATGTCTACGTTACCTCAGCAACGACCCTGAGCAATTCACATAATTAGAGAATGTGCTGTCCACCAACAATCAATATGGAGAAGAATGAATATTCCTATGCATATTGTTCATCCCTATGGAATGCTGATTCTTCATCTGCCGGTCTTAGATTATGCAATGTCACAGATGAGAGGGAAATAGATTCTGTGGAAAAAACAAGCTGTACCGCTAGAAAGAAAAAAAAATCCTATAAAAAGCTTTGAATAGAAGGAGGAGAAGGAGGGAAATGTGAACGGTGAATTATGTTGCCAAAGGCAGAAGCAATGAAAGGAGGAGCATAAGCCGCATAGTATTAGCAATGACTGTTCTAGTCATTATGTTGCAGAGTGACGCTGGCACATGATCTGTGCTCATGAATCTATTCTTACATTCCATCACTGTCATGGCGTATAAACCCCTCGAATAAATCCATGAATCGATTTAACCATGAGCTGCTTTCTATATTCTTGGCGTTTGACATCTATAGGTTTAGTTCTTTATCAGGGGAATACAGCAATGCAGAATTTGGAGGAAAAAGAAGATCTGTCATACGCAAACAGAGCTGTCAAGTAGGCTGGGGAGATGTGCAGACAAGGAGGACATTGTCTGCAGGAATCTGCATCTGCCTCATCCCTCCTCTTTCTACAGAAAATGTCATTGCTAGTGCTTTAAGGTTTACACAAAGCAAACCTGTTGTAAGGATTTGAGAGACTTGTACCAATAAAAGCAAAATAATGAACGAGCACCACCATAAATGTACATAGGGCATGTCCCCCACAAAAACGGGTTTTCGGACCGGTTTTTTAAAAGATGGTTGGGTTTTGGGGGCCCGTCAAAAAAACCCCCGGAAAAATAAACCCAAAACGGGGCTCAAAGGGAAACCCCGTGCAGCATTTCCCAACTGCAAAAGGTTTTTCTGCCCCTGGGCCCCCCCCGAAAATACTTTCTACATGCACTTTCTTCCTTTCCGGTTTTGGGAAACGGAATCTGTACTTTTTTAAATGTGAAGGGGGAGGGTTTTTTCCCACTCTTTGGGGAAAAAACCCGGGTCCCTTGCGGCCGGTGAAAATGCACATAAACCGCCCCGGTATTTGTCCCTTCCTTTGTGAACGCCCCCCTAGAGTGCAGCCGCTTGCCAGAAGAAGGTAAAAGGCACCACTATTAAGAATAAAGAGAAAGCTAGGGGCACAAACAAAAGATGCACCAAAAAAAACACATAAAAATTGACAAAAAAATTTATTGGAACCTGAGAAGTGGATACAAAAAGATTATACATTTAAAAACTACAAAATAGTAACAAATCAGCCACAAGTAGGAGACTAAAAAAACCCTAACCATGGCACAGAAGCTTTCCAATAAAAATTTTTGTAGACAAAAACACAGAAAATTCCCCTTTTGGTGAAGCAATATGGGGGGGGGCCAGTGCACCCAAAAGCCCTTTTATTTTTGGGTGATATTTTTTCTTCGGTTTTTTTTCCTTTTTTCCTTTTTGATATTGAAATCTGTAAATAATGAAAAAGAAAATTTTTCCCTATTTTTTACAGCTTAGGGACCCCTTTTTAAATTCCCATGATTGGGGTAAAATTTTATTTCCGGGTTTTTTGGTAACTGTGTTTTTGTTTTTAAGGGCCACTGTTTTAAAAACCCTTTTCCTGGTTTTAAAAAACTCTTTTTGGGTTGCCTTTTACAACAATCAAGTTTCCCCATTTATTCATATAGCGCTTTTGGAACAATGAAAGGGGGGCATTGGGAAAGGTTGCTATGGTCAAAGAAAAAAGTTTTAGACCTAGACAGTTTTCTTTACATTTTGGCCCATGTGTTTTTATATTTTGTAATTGGCTTTTTCAAAATTCCAATAATGTTTTTTTTTTTTTTTTTTTGTTTTTAAAAATCTTTATTAATTTTTCCAAAATAGGAACAAACCATGACCCCCAAAATGGGGGAAATTAAAGAAAAAAACGAAATTTCGGGAAAGGGGAACTAAAGGGGGGGGGGGGGGGGGCAGGGGACAAATGCAAAAGAAAGAGGGAAGGGCAAGCAGGTAATACATTTTGTAAGAAGTGGTTCCAAAGAATACCGCTTAAATGGTGAAAGACATAAACTATGTTGACAACACAGACTGACATTGCATTGGCTATTCCTGAGTGACCAGAACAAGCACAATAGTCAATAAAAAGGAGAAAATTTAGCCTGATGAGTGTGGAACTAATGGCTGTGTGTATTGCACAAGCCATCAGCACACCAGGCCTCCAAGAGGAGTCAGGAGGATTGAAACTAAGCTGTTAAAGCATCAAAACGACCTAAAGTTTATTATCTAAATCATGGGGAACACATATAAGGTCCATGTACGCAGAACAAAGATTGCAAAATGGTTCCACATAATGGTAGATGAACAAAGGTTCAATTAGTAAATGTGGTTCAATAAATTGTATTGACAGCATGGACCATCCTTGTACGTCACCCCAGAACGGCCAAAGAAGTTAACGTTTAGCAAACAGAACAAGTGATCCGTCTCAAAGATAACAACCAAAGTTGTGGAAAACACATAAAAGGTCCGTGTGTTAAATCTGAAGATCGTGGGGTGGTGATTCCACAACGAGAGTAGCCATATTGAAGAATCAAGATACGGGAGTCCAACCTAATTAACGTGGAGCAAAGAGTTGAGTTCATAAAATAAAGTTTCATTGCATCAAACCTTCCAGGGGGACCCGAGAGGTTGAATCTAAGCCAATAAAGCCTCAAATCTGTCTAAGACTTATAACCTAGAATTATAGTAAGTTTATATAGTGTCCGTATATAAGGACCGGTATTTGTAGAATGGTTCCACACGTTAGCAAAACATATTACACAACCGGGAAACCAGTTCCACCTAACAGGTGTAAAACAGCTAGATGGGTTGGTGGCATAAGCTATTATAACACAAGGCAACATAGAATGCCCAAAGAGATTACAATTAAGTAAATAAAGCATAATCATAAGGAGGAGGGGAAGGAGAAAGAGGAAGAGAGGGGGGGGTGATGAGAAAAAAAAAAGGGGGGAAGAGACTGGGAGGAAGTGCGGACCGCCCACCATCCCGATTATGAAGGGTCAGCGGAATACTTGGCATGTCAAACTCCAACAGCATCAGGAGCCGGATGATCAGTATTGGGGGTTGACCTCCAGCGACACATCCTAAATACGAGGTGGTTGACTGAAAGCAGGAGCGTATGTGGGTTCTTATATGCATGCGCTGGGAGGATGTCTATGATGGGTTGCCAAGTCAGAAAAAATCCCTGAACTTTCAACTCTTTCTGTATAGAAGAGTCCACCCAATCCATTCGCAGCAAAAATGATAATTTCTCTAGGAAAATACGTAGGGATGGGTGGGTAGACCCCATCCATGTTTGTAAAATAGTTTTATGAGCTGCAGCTGAAATGCAAACAAGTAATTTTTTAGTATAATGCGATGACTGTAAATTTGAGTCCAGGATCCCAAAGATTGCCCACATTGGCGAGAGGGGGACATCCGCAGATGTGTGAGTTCGGGCAAAGCGGTGTATGCGTCTCCAAAAGGCTCTAGCTATTGGGCAGCGCCAGAAACAGTGCATCAAATCTGCGAAAGTTTCTCCACACCCAGGACAATTTGGCAACGAGCTTCCTCCCATCAAAAATTTTCGGTTTCGGGATATATAGCGTCGATGCATAATTTTCAAGGACATCTCCTAGTAAGAAATGCTAGGACTATATTTGAGCAGTCGGGTATGTGCTGTCAACACATCTGCTATGTGTAGGTTTGAGATGTCACTAGTCCACTTGCAAAGGCCTGTGGGTCTAGAGCCATAATTAATAAGGGATATAAGTTGCGTATAGAATGTTGATATGTGTCCCTGCGGGTCTGGAAGTTTAGAGAGCGTGGTAACTACAGTGTCCTCCCAATCTTCCCTACGAAAGGATCCCACTGACGCTATTGCAAAACTTTGTAGTTGTAAGAAATGGAATAAATGCGGACGAACAAAGTCAAACCTAACACATAGTTGATTGAATGTCAATAGCTTTTTCTGCTGGACACCCACTAGATCCCCCAATTTGGAAAGACCTTGTTCCGTCCAATATTTGTTTTTGGGGTGGTGTTTGCCATGCTGAAACCCGGGGTTTTGGGGAAACCCTAACCCCAAGGGAAAATTCTGGGTAAGCCTCGTTCCCTACGAACAGCGCGCCAGGTTTTCCGGGGACCCAAAATAAGGGTTTTTCCTGCACCTCTTGGGGGAGAGGTATGGGGCAGATTTAAAAATTTATTGAGAGGTAGCGGGTTAGGCAAGTTCCCAAGTCCCGGGGGGTAAGGGGCGGGACCAGAAAACCCAGTCCGAAGAATAACAAATTTGTGGAAAAGTTATGTTTAGGGGGGGAAAATTAAGGCTCCATGGATTTAGATGGCTAATTTTGAAAGGGGGACTCGAGGGCGTTTCCCTTTCCAAATAATGAGGCAAATTAACCCTTTTAATAATTTTTCTTTTTGGCCGCAAGATAATGGAGGTTGAAAAGATACGTAGTGGGGAAAACCCCCCAGCTTTAAAGTTTGGGCCCCGCTGCAAAAGACAGAGAAAAAACCCAACCAAAAGGGCCTTGGTTTATCTTTAAAAAAATTTGTATGAAAGGATCTGTTCGTTGAATAAAATTTTGGGAAAGGGTCCCGCGAAATTTGGCCCCTTCTGAAAATTTTATTTGGGATTTTGCCATTTAAAAGGGAAACGCCTTTGGTTTCCAGAGGGGGGAGGTGGGCCCGCGGAAGTAATGCTTGACTTGTAAACTTGATTTGAATCCCAATAGTTCCCCCTTCTGCTCGACCTCAGTCAACAGTCGGGCCAGAGAGTGCTGGGGTCTGGAGATGAATAGTAGTAAATCGTCAGCATGGAATGGGCGTATCCCATTTTTAGACTTTTTCAAAAAGTTTTTCAATAAAAATGTGTTTTGTGTGTAGCTTTTGGTCCCGTCCCCTATTTTTCTTTTTTTTAGGAGGAAGCTTTAACCAGCTCCCGACAGAGTGCATTTTCCTTTTCCGTAGCACACACAGGTTTGAACAATATAACACTTTCTTTTTCTTATTTTTTTACCCCTATATTGGGTTTTGTTTTATTTATTTTTGTAATAAAAAAAATGTTGTAATTTTTCTGTTTTTTACTTTTTTTTTTTTTTTTTTTAAACCCCAAAAGTGCGGTAAAAGGTTTTGTAAATATGCTACTTTTTCTTCACGGACGTTTAAATGGTGGATTCTTTAGTATGTATTTAATACCAAACGGGAGCATTAAAAAAGTGCAAATACTTGACGCACCTTATGCGTTGAAACCCCACAAGGTTCTTTTTTGACTTGGGAAATAAAAAACCCTTTAGGGGGTTTTCG
>JAODAL010063466.1:0-19221 GCA_025379985.1 Phyllomedusa bahiana
AGAACCCCTAAAAGCCAGTCAGAAGGAGTGGTCCCTAGAAAAATGTATATTCCCAAATTTTCTTGAAAAGGTGAGAAATTTTACTACTAAATTTTAAGCCCTCTAATGTCGTAAAAAAAAAAAAAAGACATTTAAAAAAGATGCCAAACCTATAGTGGACATATGGTATATGCTAGTTATAAAATATTTTGTGGTGAATAATTATCTGTCTTCCACGCAGAAATTTTGCAACTTTCAAAATCGCAAATTTTTCCAAATTTTCATGAAATTTTGATATTTTTCACAAACAAACAAGGATTGTATGGATAAAAATTTCTTACTAACTTAAAGCACAATGTGTCACGAGAAAAGTCTCTGAATCACATGGATAGGTTAAAGTGTCAAAAAGTTATTCTCACATAAATTGACACATGTCAGATTTCAAAAATAGGGCTGTGTCAGGAAGGTCAAAACAGGCTGGGTCCTTAAGGGGTTAAATAACTAAGAACCAGTGTGCACATGCTCCAGCACATCATGGGACACAGTACTGGTGGCAGTGCAACCAACAGAAAAGACAAGGTAGTCATGGCAGCAATCTTGGCCAGTGTGTTGCTGTTTGACAAAAACACAGTCGTTTAGAGTTTCCCAGTAGACTGTGTCTCAAACATTGCGTTGAACCTTTCCTTAGGATATTTCCCTAATGTACAGGAGAAACACAAGGGATAGTCTTAAACACATACAACACCTTTGGGAGTACTGTATATCAGTCTTAAATACGTTTATCTTGTCAGACCACGATAAAAAGATGACTTCATTTTTTAGGATCAGCTTCTATATTTCCTAGAACGTGTCTGTAGTTCAAGGTAAGTGCTTGTCCTGGGTCGGATAGAAGTGGAATTCCTGAGTATTTTATGCCGGTATCAACCACTTAAAACAAAACTTTGTCTTGAGATATTCCGTCTCTGTAAAAGAGTGTGATATAAAAAACTTCTGATTTACCTTGAAATTGCTGACCTTGCCAAAGCTATCAAATTCATAAAGGATACTAGGCAAACCCACCCTAGGAGAGGGGACCTAGATTAACCCTTTAACACAAACAAAAAAAATAATTTTACTCTTAATTTTTTGCTCCTTGCCTTCCAAAAGCCATAACTTTTTTATTTTTCCACCTAAATAGACACATAAGGGCTTTTTTTTGCGGGACAAGATGTACTTTCCAGTGGTGTTATTCATATTACTATAGAATATACTGGGGAACGGCAAAAAAATTCTAAGTGGGGCAAAATGTGAAAAAATGTACTTTCACCATGTTTGTGGGAGTTCTGTTTTTGCGGCATTCAATTTTCGGTAAAAAATAAATGTGTTTCTTTTATTTACGGTTTGTACGCATCCGGCAATACCAAACATGTAGGATTGCTGTTATGTTTTGGTAGATAAAAAAATACCAAACATTTTTCTTATTTGAAATTTGCGAAGCAGATGCATTTTGTGCGACCAATAACTTTTTTGTACTAACAACTACGGACGTCAGTGTGGGTGCATTTTTTTCAGGCGGAAGTGTACTTTTTATTGCTAGCAGATTGAAATGCATGCGACTTTTTTGATCACTTTTATTCAAATTTTTTTTTAGGACATTTTAAATGACCAAAAAACCGCAATTTTGGCGTTTGTAATTTTTTCTTCTACGGTGGTTCAGCGTACGGGGTAATGATGTTATATTTTTTATAGATCGGACTTTTTCGGACCGGTGATACCAATATGTGTAATTTTTTTTATTATTTTATTGTTTTTTTTTTGTAAAATGGTGTAAGGGGGGTGATTTTAAATTTTAATAATTTTTTTTTTTTACACTAAAACTTTATTTATTTATTTTTTTTTACTGTAACATTGAGTCCCCCTATGGTGCTTGACCACTAGGGGGCGCGATCGTTAATACAGCCCCAATGCATTGCATAGACAATGCATTAGGCTGTACCAAGATGGCGTTTTCCGCCTTTTCCCGTTTCGGGAAAGGAAGTGGGGCAAACGGGGACATGGAAGCGATCAGAGCCTCCATGTTTTGCCCATCGAGACCCCGGCGATCTTATCGCTGATGTCCGATCGGGCTGAAAAACGGGGCGCAGCACTGTTTTCATTTTATTTAGACGCCGCGGCCATCTTTGCCGGGGCGTCTAAAGGGTTTTTAAACAGCCCCGGCCGGGGGTGGCGCCCCCTCGTGCTGCCATAGTTTGGGTGTTAGCTGCAATTAGCCTCTAACACCCGGATGGCTGTGTAACAGGGTCGCGCTGCGATCCTGTTACACATCCCCTTGCCACCACCATGACGTACCCATACGTCAGGGTGGTTGAAAGGGTTAACAAACCATCTGCAAAAACAAAAAAGAAAAATTATGTTCTGTACTTCCAGCTCTAAGCCCTTTTATGGTGTATTGTGCTATGCAATATTTGTTAGAGACTCAATTAATAGGATATAAGGGATAGTACACAACTTGTTTTTTCCAGTTTTTAAAAGATTTTGCAGTGTCTATAATTAAAAGGGATAAGAAGATCCGCAAGGATTGAGCCCTTGAGTGAAGTGACATGATCTTGATGGTGTTGTCTTTGGCTTTCTTTAGTGGGACAATGGCCTCTTGTTCTGTACAAATGAGAGAGGCTAGCATTGTTGCAGAGAGATTAATGTCAATATTCATTAGCAATTTAGGATGGAAGTTATTAGTTAGGAAAGTCCGTGCCTGGTTTGGGCAAGATTGTTATGACTGGGTTGGGAAGGAACATTTTTTTTGAGGCTATGATGAATAGTTTGGTTAGGAAGGGAACTAGAGGTTCCCAAAGTAGCTGTAGAAAAGTGGGGTAAACTTATTGGGGTTTGGACACTTTGCTGTTTTAAAAGAGAAACTGTGATATCTCCTAATATACCTCTTTTAGGCTGTTTTAGTAAATCCTTGTGCTCCCTGTAAAATAACAATTCTGGAGAATCTTCTCTTATGACTTTGTGTTGTATTGTTCCTCTGTTATTCCTCCTAGAAATATATTACTGAATCAGTCAGATGGGTGTTATCATTCCAGTTTTCAAAGGGGTGAGTCCCTGCACACAATGGCTCTGTCAGCTCTGATTGTACCAAGTCAGACTGTGCAGAGACACCCCAACTGGTAACACTTATCAAACAGATTGGTATTGAAGGGAATTAGTACTGAATTTCTAGAAGGAATAACAGAGGAATCACTCAACATAGAAACTTGAGAATTTTTATTTGATTTAATAAAACATGTGTCAGGAATGACCACAGTTTCTCTTTAAATGGCCATTTGTTATTTCTACTCATGTGGCCAAAAATGTTAGTTTCAGGATCAAAGTATCCTCTTCTGAGTTAGATGCAGAAGAATGGTGCTCCATTTATAAACTGTCAAGTTTAGAAGAGCTTCGAGATCCCCGATGGTTGGTGATGTTATAAGGGTCCCTTTTAAATAAAGGGTCAAAAAATGCCTGGTTCTTTTTGATATAAAGCCAAAAAAGGATACTTAAAGGGGAGGAAAAATATTAAAAAAGTTATAACCCTGTTAGCCATAAAAAAGTTTGAAAAAATTTTTAGAGTATTAGCTCTTTTGTCAGACATGTTTTTTAAAAAAGATAATGGAAAATTTACGCTTTTTTTTCATAATAAAACAGTGGTCTTTAAAGATTTTAAAAACAAACAGAAATTAAATTTAAAAAAGGTCAAGAAAAAAACCTTTTGTGAGGTTGGAAGAGAGACTTTTAAACTCTTTACCCGTTATCTGTTTAAGTCCCCGGGGGGGTTTAAAAAATGGTTTCCCCCATAGAAAGAAAAAGCCAACGAAAATGTCAGCTCACCCGCAATAATGCCAAAACCCCCAAAAGAAAGGAAACGCAACCGGGGAAATCCCAGGGGGCAAAAACGGGAACAGCTAGTCCACAATTTAAAGGTAATTTCCCCAATCCAATGGTTTCTAAAAATGTAAACTTTTATTGGTTGCACTTAAAAAACCCCAAAACCCCCCATATTTTCCAAAGGCTCAAACCCCCGGGAAATTTTTCCCAACGCGGTTTTGGGGCGATGCAAAGTCCCTTTGTCTTGGGGAAAAACAACCACCACATACCATCTTTATATACAATTACTAAAAAAAAGGTACTTACACCTGAAACCCAAAAATTTACCGGTGTCCCCCCATGCCGCACTGAACCTTTGGACGCAATGTACAAGAACGGAATGAGACACAGACTTTCCAAAAAGACCAACTGGGACCACCTTTGGTAAGGGCAATAGTGCATGGCCCTAAAAAAATAAATATAAGCAAATTTCAAAAGAAAAAAAACGGTAAGTGCATATGGATAAAACCCGGACACCCGGGTAAAATAAAAACAACAACTTGAAAAAGCACACGATATAAATAAAAAAAGATACATTAAATTATACTATAAAATATAAGAGAGCTTAAACAGTGCTAAAAAGGGCGGGGGGAAAATGGATGAAGATACAAAAATCAATAATGGAACTTTAATTCTCGTTTGAGGGTTTTAAACCGTTGGTACTGATGTAAAAAGGGTGAGTATCCAAAACGCTTCCCTATCGTGTAATACTCGATCAAATGTCCCCTCCCACAATATTTTTTTTACTCTTTTAATCCCATAACCTTCAGATACTTGTAATTGGGGTTGTGGCCTCCCCAAAATGATTGGACAAATTGATTATTTGCAGAAATTTGGAAATGTCTTTTTTAAAAGTTCCAAAAAACTGTTTTTTTTGTCTCCCCATATGTTACCTACATATTGTTTAAAGGAGACACAGGGGCCAGATAAATCACATGATAGATTGCAGTTATATATTTTAGGAAAAGGGATAATTTCTTGAACCTTGGTTATTTGAAAATGGGGGCCGGTTTCACAAAACTACACGCCTGCATGGGGGGGAACCACATTTTTGGAATCCCTTTTATTTCAAAAAGGAACAGAGGTTTGCTCGACAAAAAACCCAAATTTGGGAAAGGACATTGCCCAAAATGCAAGGGGGCCCCCCAGCATGACCGGCAACCCCCGGCCAAAATTGTCCCAAAAAAGGGTCTTCCCTTTAAAAAAGGTAAATGTTTCAAAAGGATATCCCACGTGATTTGAGAGAATTGATAACTCTGATCTATGGAGCTAACATACAGTTTTTGTTCTTGGGAAGAGAACTGGTCTATGGCTCTTTGCGGGTTTACTTGTGTATCCGCGTGTCCTTTGATACTCCACAATATTGGATTCTCGTTGTAGCAATCCCTGGGAAATTAAAGAAAACCAATGTTTTAGCCTGACACAAATATTATGTGGTTTTTCTTTTTCAAACACATCTGCGACTTGGCTACATTTCTTTTTGGCCCCGTCCATCTCCCCGCGACTGGGATGAGCGCGGTATGTCATGGGGTGGGAACTTTCTAAATGCAAGAATGGTTATTTTCAGCTGTTGTTTTACGGTATGTTTTGGCATCAATGACTTGGCCTACATTCTCCGATTGAACCTAAGATCCAATAAATGAAATTTCTGTTCCCTCACTTGATGAGGTAAACTTTTAGGTTCATAGGTAGGTTGCTATTCAAAAATGAGAGAAAACTAGTAGGCAGAACACATCTCCCCCCCCCAAATGAACAGGAGGTCATCAATGTACCTGCCGAACCAGCGAAATAACAGATCTGCGAAAGAGATGGTGGTGTGAACAAAATACATGTACTCTCACCTTGCCATGACTAAATTTGCCACGGATGGGGAAAACTTAGGCCCCCATAGAGACTCCGCGTATTTTTGTAGATGAAATTAGCACGAATCAAAGGAGATATAATTGGTCGTGTCGATTAAAAAATCTGCAACAGACACAATGAAAGTTAGATAATTGCCCAAGAAAATTGACTAAATTGCTTTAAATGAAAATCTTAAATGCCATCATGGCAGATCTGATGAGGAGCAAGAATATAAAGATTCGACGTCGTCAGGTTCCAATCCAGATCCGTACATCTCCCACACAAAAGCTTGCGTCTAGTCCCTGAGTAGCGTCTGTGTGTCCTGTAAATGGCTGGTGGTCCTAACCACCAACGGCTGCAATATACTATCCAGCCATTGTACAATCTTGTCTAAAGGAACCAATGCTGAAACTATAGGTCGCATAGTGGGGTTCTATCTGCATTCTGTAGATCTTAGTGGATGGCATACATAATTGCATATATAGGATGTCTACGAACAGGAATATCTAGTTTGTTTCTGGTTAAGGACACCAATAGACGGACCCTTCTCGTAGTAAAGTAAACATCTCTATTCTGTACTTAGATTAGGATCTTGACTGAGCACAAGTACATTTTCTCTTTCAAGAACAGGCATAGAAGAATATGCTGACAATAATACAGTTTTTATTCATCACTACCACGGTGCACCCTTTGTCCAGCCATAATTTATCACCAACATCTAGAATTGTTGTTTAGATCCTTGTAAGCTTTCGTTCAATACGAATAAATTACCAAATTTCTCCGACTGTGTGGACACCCGGTGTAGATATCGTGCAAAGCTCATTTCTACCATCAGTGACTGAAATCTGTCCGATCAGACAATAGTGCGAGATCGAATAGGATAAAAAACTCTGTTTTATGTCGAAAAAGGGGTCAATATGTGCAGATCAATCAGGGGAAGAATCCTGAAGCTGCTCCAATGTCAATACGGGCCACTGCGTCTTTAAAAAATAAGGACCTTTTGATATACATATAGCCTGTAGAATCACTATTACTGGTGTCAAGGGAACAAACTGACTCACTGTTTGCTGGCTCGCTATCTAAGTGATTAAAAATGGGCGTCTAAGGGAGAGGGAACAGCATAAAATGTTATTGACGTCTTTCAATTTGAAAATAGTCAAAGATCTGTTGACTAAACCAAAATTCATCCAACGATAGAACTTTATGATGGGAACCTGCTGTCCAACATGAAATGAAGATCAAAATATTAATACTATCGAAATATTTTGACACGTCATCAGTTTGTCACTGTACTGCGAGTTGTCATTTTGGATTCCTCCGGTGCCTCCTCCCTGCCCGCCTCCACTAAGTTAGAGGGTTTTTGTCTTTCTTTCTGTTTGTGAAGGCGATAATAAGACGATACAATTCTCTGAACGGCATAAAGCGGAATAAACCCCAATCCTGTAGCATCAGTGGAGGAACCCCGACTCCAAAGACCCAAAAACTAACACGTCTTTTTTGAAACTACCTGAGAAGGGGGTGATCTCTTTTCAAAATAGGTCTCGGGGGTTTGGGGCATCCAATCTTCGCCCCCTTTAAAAATACCACATTGTTCTCAAAATCCCCGAGCCCCTCGAAATTTAACTTCTTAGTTGCCATAATAAAATTTTCATTTTTTTGATGTTTTCTTCTATTTTTGACAAAAAAGTTTCATACGGGGAAGTCTCCCAGTGAACACAGCTCTGTTTCCCATCTTTTAAATATCTTGGGATAACTGTTTTAATTTGCATCTTCATATTTCCCACTAAGACTCAGGTTGGGGGAACAAGATGTCAAATCTTTTCCATTCCAAGAAAAAATTCTTCAAGAAGATATTTTGTTGAACCTTCTTGATTCCAATCCGCGTGGGGTTTTCTTTCTCACTGCAAATAATTTTTAGAGGGTAGATCCCACCATAGAGCTTTTTAATCAAAATTTACCTTTTATTATATTACATTAAAATTAACTTACAATATTAAAAACCCCCAAAAAGAACAAAGGCAAAAAAAAACCCCTAAAATTCCAAAATTTTCATTACAAAAATCAAAAAAAAAATATATGATCTTTTCCTAGGAAACCCCTCAAAAATCTATGACAGGCGAGTGATCGCCCCCAAAAAGGAGGGCCCCCCCCCATAAGGGGCTCCCCCACAAATTAACTATCCCCTGACCAACCTCAAATATACTATCCTAAATAAAGCAAATATATCACATTTCTACAAAACAAGTAGTAATGTTACAAAAACCACTATTTTTTTAGCAAAAACAAATTAGTCATCACAAAAAACCATGTGCAAAACGAACTACGAGATCTAGGTTCATACCCATCAAACCCATAAAGAGGGGCTGACTAGGAAATTTTAAATTTTGTAAGAATAATCTAGGTCACTAATGATAAGATCCAAAGGGGGTGAGGTCGCAGGGAAAAATAAAACCCCAAAAAATACGACCTTAAATGTAAAACCCCCATACCCCTCGTTCCCCAAAACATCTTCTTTTCCCCGACGCTTTTCCCCCCATACGATCAACCGGGTTCATCAGGGGGTTGCAAAAATTCAAAAGGGGATCGGCAGTGAGTTTCCCCTGGAAATTGGACAACTACCAAAGAAAAAATCCTCTCTTAAATAGTCCCCCCTTGAAGCGGAAAGACCCCGTGTTCACCCACGATGTTACGGCTTTCTCTCGTTTCAAAATTGCGCATGGTTTCAGAGTGATGTTGTAAAGGGGAATCGGACCCATGTAATCCCCCGGAATGCACGAGATCCCCCGGGGCTTTCAAAACTCCACTGCGCATGCCCCAGCATACCTTATGAAACAGTTATCCAGAGCGGCGCGGTTTGGGCAAACCCTCAGCTCAGTACTGCGCACGCCCCGTTTACCGTTGCCGGGGTGACCGGTTATCTGTAGAACCGCAAGTTGGGACTACCACATTTCATCATTGCCAAAAAGGCCGTTTTCAATATTACAAAAATTTAAAAGAGAAGTACAAATCAAGTTGAGTCTTTATAAAATGAAGCTTTCCCTGGAGAGATGGCCGAGTCCCAATTTCAAAAATGCAAATATTTCACCATAGGCCGCTTTTTTCCATAGATCATAAACAGAAAAATTTTTTAATCAAAAAGCCAAAAACCATGCATAGTTTCCCTAATTTTGTATAGTACTATGATAGTACCAACCCTGACATGGCCGGGACTACAAACAAAGAGAGAACTTTTTCGGGGATAAATCCATCCAACAAAAACATAAAATTTGGTGACAAAAAAGATATTTTTTTAAAAAAGTTAAAAACGGTTGTGGGGCTATTCAGCCCTGGTTCACAAAAAACCCAAGATACTTTATTAACCATGGACCCAAGTGTGAAAGTTAATTCAAAAAGCCCCCCGAAGTATAACAACTCTTAAAAATTCCCTCCGGTTGCATAATTTTAAAACGATACGTCCATTCGGTCCTTTACACAACAATCTTTTTATCAATTTTCCTTTTCTTTGTGAGTTATTTTCCAATACAATAAACCTTAATTTAGATGAGTCCCTAAAAGTTCGCCAGATGTGTCTCGAGATGGGGTCTCTCGTCTATGTCTTATGTCCCCAAAAGGGTTCCCTTTTCGTACTTTCACGGTCTAATCTTTTTGGCCCCGACTGCTTCCCGCACGCAATTTGCAAAATTTACCAACCCCTTTGGGGACCGAAAATTTCAAAAAATCCGGATATGTAAGTTTTCCCTGCCCCGTTTTTTTTTTTAAATTCTTTCGTCTGAGAAACAAGTTACAAAATTTAAAAACCTTCCCACCAAAACCAACCCAATGGTTTTACGGTTAACCATTCCCTCTGGTTTAGGGGGAATTAATGACTCTTGACCATCTGTCCCGGGAAAAGATCTACCTCTCCTATCCCTTTTAACCTGGGGTCCTGTAAACAGGTTGTCACAAAATCCACATCCACCCAATTTTTCCCCAAAATTTACGTGGGTTTCTCATGATTTCGTTATTTCGGTCACAAAAGTACCAATTATCCTGAATTTAAAATTGAGTCTTCTGTCCGAGGTCTTTGATGTTTAACGATTTCCCCTTTTCTTTTTAATAAGTTTTTCTGAAGGCGGGGTTTGGGGTTACAAGGGGTACCCTCTTTCTAGAAACCCTTTCTTTGATCATTCGCTTGTAAATAAAATCCTAATCCTAAGCAATTTCGGGGACTCGAGGTTTTGTCCTTTAGGTATTCCCCTCTTAAAATTTTGTGGGTGATAGACCCCACCTAGGAACTTTCGTTGCAGTTTTTTTGGGGTGGTGAAAAGTCTGGGGGCAACCCAGATCGTCCCCGCAACCAAAGATCCAAAAAAGGCAATCTCAAATGAAAGAATTTCAAAAGTGAATTTCAACCCAATGTCATTTAAATTTCAATGCATCAAAAAATTCCCGAACGACGCCCCCCGTGCCCTCCACAGCACGAAACGTCGTCAATGAACCTGCCCCAAAATAAGATATTCCAGTATTATTCCATCTCCTCTCCAACACCAGAGTCCGTTCCCACCACCCAGGAACGATTACATACGTGGGGGCCCCAAGCGCTCCCCATACCGGCCCCTGAGCTGGTGGAGACCCGGGCCCGAAAGAAAAATTTGGGTATGTAAATTCAAGCAATCTTTAAAACTAGATCATTTTGTTCTTTTTAAATTGGGCCCGCCTCGCATACTCAAGAAATACCCCCCCGCATAGGCCCCAGGGTGTGGAATGCACTATAAAAGCCTCCACACCCCCCGAGGGCCAAAACCCAAAACTTGACAATGTTAAACCTCAATTTCTTGAGGAGAAACCAAAGGGCCCTCAGGGAAAAGGGAGGGCACCACAAAGCCCTTTGGGCCATCAATATAACCCCCACATTTTTTGTTTTGTGATCCTATCCCGACACTATGGGGGCCGCCCCTTTAGAGGGGTCACCTTTTTTACCTTTGGCAGGGGGTAAAAAGGCGCAATTTGTGGTTTTTAGGTAAAAGGGAAAAGTGCCTCTTTTTTCGAGGGAAAAACCCCTTTTCACCCCATCAATGACAAATTTTTTCCAAATCTAAAATATACCTCGGTGGGATCCGTCTCAGAAAGGCATACCCCGTTCTATCCTCCCAAAAGACTTTTTCACATCAGCAATTTTTTTACATTGTCCTCATACAAGGTTTCCCCCTTTCTGAGGTTTGATTCTACTCTTTTTGGGTTCAATTTCAGTTAAAGCATTCTTTTTTCTCCTCAAATTGGCAGATGGTTTTTTGCCGCTTTTCTTATTCATACATTCCAGTTCTCTATCAACCCTCCCAAAAAGAAAATCTATCTCTGGGGATCTTTGGGGGGGGGGGATCTAATGCTTTTAAGTCAAGGTCTTTTTTGGACCTATTCCCTCCAAAAACGTCACCCTCTTGTAATAAACAGTTAAAGGTTCTTACCCAGATAAATCCCTAAAGAATACCAAGTTTTCACTTCTTGTCTATCAATAATTCTAAAGAACTTAAACCACTTAATTTTCCTAGAAAAAGTAAAATCTTTGACCCAAAAGGGAAATCGTTTAAACTGGTGGTTGGTACAAAGGACAGACCTTTGGAAAGACAAATCAACCCTCTAGTGATAGAGGTTTCTGTACAAATTAATCACTTGGTTTTTCCCCCGCCTCCTTTTTCTCTGCTTTGGGGTTGCTGAGGGACCTCCCTCATACATAGGGGGGGCCCCTCCTCTGTTCTAAAAAAAAGGGGTTGAAAAGGGGAAAGGGGGGAGGGCAGGCGCATCTGTAAAATTGCTCCAGTTGGGGGGCTCGGTGCCATTTTATTTGTTCCCCGACGGGCTTCCCCAATTCCTTCCCCCCTCCATTTTTTCCTTCCAGTTCTATAACTCCCTTTACCCATATTACCCCTCTATAGTTTCAAAACCCCCCGACCTCCAGTATCTAAATTCGGGTCTGATGAAGAAACGTCCGTTTCTTTTACTTCATGTTCAAATAAATAAAGAGAAGGCTTTACCTTCCTTTAAAATCATTTAAAATCCCTTTTAAAAGTTTATGTTTTCTTTCTTTTAGACTCGGGGGTATTTTTCCCCTGAGTTCTTAAGATGTCCCCAAATCAGGAAATGGGATTTTTCCCCATTTAACTGCTTTTTCGTCGTTTTTTTTCAGTTTGGCCCCTTCCTTTCTAAAATAATCCTTCCTCTTTAAGCATATCCTCACAAATTCAAAAGGAATTGAGTACTCTTTTCCCCCTTCTTTAAATTCCTGTTTGGGGGCCTAGACCTTTTCAGCTGGGCTTACTTGGACCCAAACCCTTGGACCAAACTGCCTTGAATAAATTTTCCAGACAATTTGTCCCCAAAAAGACTTAATTTTTTCCCCATAGGCAATGTATACCTTTTTAAAATTTGAATTTTAAAAACACACAATCCTATCCCCTGGAGCTCATAAACCGAGAAAATTCTTGAAACATCCGGAACCCCTTTACTGACCTAGGGTTCATTTAAAAAACCCTTCATTTTCAACGCTTTACTACAGTAACAAATCCTTTTATGACCTGGAAACTACAAAAATCACTGAAAACCCCAAGAGTAAAGAGACAGGGGTGACATTTAAGGCGATTTTTTTGGTTTTATACCCGCGACCTCACCACTAGGGTCTCATCTTATAACCTAGATTATTCAACAATATTTAAAATTTCCATCAGACCAAACTTATATGGGTTTTTTTATGGAGTATGAACCCTAGATCTACGTAGTTACTTTTGCACAGTTTAAGGATGACTAATATATTTCTTTCTAACAATAGGGGTTTTTAGCACATTACTACTTGTTTCGAATAACATTAATATCTGCTTTATTGAGAGATAAAGTATATTTGAAGGGAGGTCAGGGATAGGATAGTTTTAATTTTTATAGGGTAGCCTCCTATGGGGGCCGTCCCTTTTAGGGGGGAACACTCACCTGCCATAAAAAAGAGGGTCTGCCTAGGGAAAGATACATAATTTATTTTTTTATATCTTGTAATGAATATCTTTGAAAAGGTAGGGTTTTTTTGCCTTTTTCTTATGGGGGTTTTATAATTATAAGTAATTTTAAGAAATAAATAAAAGGAAATTTTAGATTAGGAGCTTTGTGTTTTGGTTCAGTGATTTTTTGTTTTCCAGGCTAAAAAAGGATTTGTTACTTACTGTGAAGGTATGATCCCCCTACCCGTTTTTCTTGTGTCTTAAATTTTTGATTTTTTTTTAAAATTTCAGCTGAAATCACAAACCCTTTGGAGCCATCTGTGATTTTAAGAAATACAAAAAGCGGCTTTTTGTTCCCCTGCAAATAATCCAGTATGCTTTGATGAAAATAAAACATTAAAAGGAGGTGAAAAAAACCAATGGCCGCTTAAGGTGTGAAACGAACAAATTGAAGTAATAAAATGCAACGAAGATGTCAGCTCACCCACAATAATGCGGCCAAAGAAAGGATCGCACGGAACTCGCCCAAAACAAGAGCAAAAAATTCCACAAGGAAAATAACCCAGCGAATCCAATGGTTTTGAAATAAAACTGAAAACTTTTATGGTTACCATAAAACCAACACCTCCATAGTATTCCATGGCTCAGCCTAAAGGCTAACCCGTTTCGGCTTTGGTTCCCTTTTAAAAAGATTGCCCAAAAGGGGGATAGATATTGCCCCGTTGGGGTTTGGGGATCCCACCCATTTACGACACACGGGCGTATCAAGGGCTAGAAATTTTGTGGGGAAGATGGTGGGAATGGTTGAGCTGGATTCAAATTTTTTATTACTTGCATCCCCCATCAATTCCCAAGAGGATTAGATTTTATTTAAAAGCAATTTAGCCCAATTTTCAGGGAAATTATTATTTTCTTTTTTGTCTGTTGCAGTTTTTTTAATGACACCAATTTTTCTTTTTTGATGGTAATTATAACAAATCCCGGGGGAGTTCTTGGGGGCTTTTTTCCCCATGTGGCAAATTTTGGTATGGAAGGGGAGTACATGTATTTGTTCACACCCCCAATCCTTTGCAGATTGTTTGCGTTGGCAGGTAATGTGCCTTTCTGTTCTTTGGGGGGAGAGTGCCGCCAACCACTTTTCCCCATTTTTGAATGGCAACCCACTGAAACCCAAAAATTTACTCATCAAGTGGGGGAAAGAAATTTCATTTTTTGGGTCTTAGGAAAATTAAAATTTGGGCCAAGTCATTCATGCCAAAACATACTGTAAAACAAAAGCTGAATCCCTTTTTCATTTCGAAGTTCCCCCCAACATACCCCCCGCCCATCCCGTGGGGGGGATGGGCCGGGCCAAAAGAAAATTGTACCAAATCGCAGATTTTAAAAAGAAAAACATAATTTTGGTAGGAAAAAATTTGGGTTTTCCCCCGGGATTTCTACAAAAGGGACCATATTGTGGAATCAAAGACAGGGAAACACACAAAACCCCCAAAAAGCCAAAGACCATTTCTTCACAAGAACAAAAAAAAACGTAGCAAATCAAGGTTATCAAAATTTTTTAAAAACTGGGAATTTTGAAACTTTTCCGTTTTAAAGGAAGAACCAATTTTAAAAATTTTTGGGGAGGTTGCCAGGGAAATTCTAGGGGAAATTTTCACTTTGGGGATGTCCTTTCCCCCAATTTGGTTTTTCGGCAAACCTCTGGTCCGTTTTGAAAATAATGGTTCCTAAATGTGGTTCCACCCTGCGGACGTGTATTTTGGAAATAAAAAGGCACCCAGTTTCAAAATGACAAGGTTCAAAAAATTTCCACCGTCAAATTTAAACTCAACCCATCATGTGATTTATTGGGCCCCGTGTCTTGAAACCACAATATGTAGGTAAACTCTCGGAGACTAAAAAACATTTTTTGGAACATTTAAAAGACATTACCAATAGTTCTTTTTCGAAATGACAAATTTTTTCCATCACTTTAGGGGGGTCCACAATTCCCAAATACAAGTAGTCTGAAGGTTTTGGGCATTGAAAGAGTAAAAAATCATTACTGGAGGGGACATGATCGGTATACACGATGGGAAAGCTTTTTTGGATACCACCTTTGATACATCAGTACCTAACGGGTTTAAAAACCTCAAACAAAATTAATGTTCCTTTATTGAGTTTTGAAAATTTTCCCATCCGTTTTTTTTCGCCCGCCTTTTTTAAGCACTGTTTAAGCTCTTTAATTGTATAGTATCAATTTAATGTATTTTTTGCATTTATATCAGGTGCTGTCTTCAAAACTTGTTTTTTTTATCTTTAGCCGTGTCCCGGTTTTCCTACGCACTTACACAGGCTTTTTTTTTTTGCAATTTGCTAATTTTTTTTTTCTCAGTGCCGCAACTATCATTTCCCCCTTACCAGGGTGGGCCATGGGCTTTTTGCGCAAGTCCCGTGTATCCTTTCCTTTTTTGTACATTGCTACCGGAAGTGTTCATGCGCATTGGAGACACCGTTTAAATTTTCCGTTCAGGTGTAAGTACCGTAATTTTATAATTGTATATAAAGCAGTGTAGTGGGGGTTCGTTATGCAAAGACAAAAAGTTGCATCGTCCGAAACGCGTTACCTTATACCGGGGTGAGCCAGGAAACTATGAGGTGTTTGGGTTTTTTTGCAACCAAAAAAATTTTTCAATTTTTTTCAACCATTTGGGGTTCGCTGGATTTTCCTTTTCACTTGTACTACTGTTCTGCGTCTGCTCTGGACGATTCCTTCGATCCTTTCTATTGGGCCGCATTATTGGGGTGGCTGACATCTTTGTTGCATTTCACGGGGACCTATACCGCCTAAACCACCTAGGGGGACTTATACATGCCCAACCTCGAGGGGACCCCATACCTGCCAAACGACCTAAACCTGCCCAAACCTACCTAGGGGGGCCAAAACCTGCCCCATAAAACCATAGCCGCCTAGGGACCTATACCGCCATAACACCTATAACCTGTCTAGGGGGGGGCCTAACCCCGGGCCTTAAATTAGGTACCCTGTCCAACTGCTCTTAACACTTAATTTCAACCGCTAAACCATGGGGCAAAACCTCATGCATTTGGCATGTAACAGGCAAACAATCTCCTGCTTAAACCAGAATCTTTGGGAAAAAATGTGAAATTTTTGATTTTTTTTTGGGGGGGCATTTTTTGGTCCAAAAAGGGGTTCAGTTTTTCAAAATGTGCTCCGGTTTTACCCCAACCATTTTGGGGTTTTAAAAAATTTGTCCAAAAAACAAAAATATAATTTTTGGGGAAATTTTTTTTAAAGAAAAAAATTAATTTATTTAAAAGGAAATTATCAAAAACCCTTACAAAAATTAGGAGAAGACATCCTGAACCATGTCCAACTTAGGGAGATGGCTCGGGCCCGAAACCAAAACCTCCCCTCCTTTTTGTAAGAAGGGCTAGGCTCAAATTTGCCCAAGATCAAATGGACGGAAAATTTAAAAAACCTTGTGGGCCGATATTTCCGATTTGCGCAATTCGAAGGGAGAATTTTTCCCCTCAAAAACATAAAGCATGGACCAATTGCCCTTTTTCAACGGTCAGGCTGTGGGGGGGTGCATGGTTATTTTTTTGGCACCTTTTGGGGGGCCCCCGGTCCAAATTTAGCCTTTTTTGGAACATTTTGGAATTGCCCGAAGAATTAGGCAGTTCGAAGCAAAAGAGGGTCCAAACCCTTTACTTAAGGTGTAAACCAAAACCTGCCTAGGGGGGAACATTAAACTGCCAATACCAGCATACTGCCTGTGGGGACATTAAACGCCTATGTAATTTTATTGGTATCTATTTTTATTTTTAAAATTCACCAGTAGCATTTTCCACCCTAGGCTTATATACAAGTTAATAAGCTTTCCCGGTTTTTGTGGCAAAAGTAGGTGCCTCGGCTTATACTCGGGTCGGCTTATACTCGAGTATATACGGTATTTAATGTAAAATTAATTTTAGATTCTATCAATTTAAAATACATTTTATAGGAGATATTTTTATATTTTTGGGATATTATATATTTTTATATTAATTTTATGATTAAATTTAAATTATTTAATTTTATATAGTTTGATAATTATCACAAATTACTTTTCATTATTCTACTGGTGTAAGTTGAGAAATAGTTGACATTTTTTTCCCGAATAGCAAACCTTGCTCCACTTCAACTCCTCAGGCTCAGGCAGATCATTTTGAAATAGTTCTGCCTGTTTGAGCAGTAATGCATAATTTTGCAGACCCTCATTCACAGATGTGTTGAATATTATGAGTGTGGTGCGATGCCCTCAGAATGCCCCACAGGTTATTCGCATTAAAAAGTGTTGAGTCTTGCGAACAATGCACCTAACACATTCGGTAGGCGCATTAGACATCGTAGCCGGCTCACATTTGCCGCATTTTGCACCAGAAAAGGGTGAAAAGCCCGATCATACATGTCTCACATAGGGCGACATGTATGATCAGGAGTTGCGCCTGTTTTCTGGCAAAAACTGCGCCTCACCGTCTCGAATCCCCTGTCGGACGCAGGGATGCGATGTTAGGCGCAACCTTCGCCTCTTTCGGCTGCGCCTAACATGAAGGGGCGTGCAATGGGCCGATGCATGTAGGAATGCCGGTCGGCAAAGTGAGGCGCATTGCAGCGCTCGACAGCTGCGACTGGCAGACCTCGTTGAATGTGGTCTACCTGAGCCGGAGGAGGAAAAGTGAAGCTAGAACATAATGGAATGGGGCAAAATGTGCTCTAGGTCGACTGTTACAACAGTACAATACTAAAAATGAGTTGGCTATAAAATTAGTTCACTAATAAAGATAAATATCAAAGGTGTCTAAAAACGATTAAATGTATTGAAAAAGTTGATCATTTAAAATTAAAGGAAAAATATATAAGATCGCAAAAGAAATAAATCTCAGCTCTCAGCTCCGTTAGACATGGAGTATGATTAAAAAATTTGTTTTTATTAGGTGCAAAACATTATCTGAAAAAGAGCAAAACCTTCTAAAAACATACATAAATAAAATAACTAACAACGCGTTTGTCGCCGTGACCGGTGCAACATCAGGAATTGGGATGTTGGAAATTGGGTGTAACGAAAATAAAGAAATAAAAATGAATTCATTGAATTCATATTTATTTGTTTATTTTCGTTACACCCATATTATTGTTCATTTTATATACAGATCGGTACAACTTCATGAGTCTTATCATTTTATTTCTGCCATGTACAGTTTGATTATTGATTGCATTAGAAAACCCATAAGAGCGTCGCTCCGCTCTCAATGGCCCAAAATAATCGCGCCTCTTTTTAACTTAGCCAATCACAAACAGAGCTCGCTCTGCATTTCTTTTCTCCATAGAACTCTATGAGATAAGTAGCTCACCCGCTGATTGGCTAAGCAGGACGAGCCCCTCTTCCCCCCAACCAATCACAGTACTAGAATATTTCCCATAGACAGTAATAACTTTTAGGGCGCCCTTCTCTTGCGCCCTTCCTGCTACATTCAAAATCGACGCATTACATATGATTGGTGGATTCATATCTGCCACCTGGTCTCAACCAATCACTTCGTCCATATCCCTTCTATGAGAAATTATTATACATATACTTTACATTGCCCCGATCTGTCCATAGACTACAATGGGACAAAGTAGCTGATTGGCCGGGGTAGCCAAGCCCCAGCTAGTTCAACCAATCAGCTCTTTTCTGCATTTTTTACTGTATTTTGAACTGTCCCGCCTTTTCATTTGATTGGTCAACACAACTTCATAGGTTATAATGGTTCACTGTCACTCCTATTCTAATAGGCTGGTTTCTGCCGACCAATGAGAAACGCTAACAGACTTTGAATTACTGTCTTTCTCGGCAATTTCCAACATCCCAATTCCTGATGTTGCGCCGGTCACGGCAACAAACGCATTGTTAGTTATTTTATTTATGTATGTTTTTAGAAGGTTTTAGCTCTTTTTCAGATAATGTTTTACACCTAATAAAAATGATTTTTTTTGAGTCATACTCCATGTCTCACCGAGCTGAGAGCTGAGATTTATTTCTTTAGCGATCTTATATATTTTGCCTTTTATTTTACATGATCAACTTTTTCAATACATTTTAAACGTTTTTATAAAAACTATTGATTTTTCACTTTATACATTCATTCATTAGAAACACAATGCTTTTTGCTATTCACTAACATGTTTAATGATTTTTCGCTGTTTTCCAGCCTGTCTAGAATTCTAATACATGTTAGGTGCAGTCCCTTCTGCACCTAAGTCTCGCACTGCGCCTCACACACTGGCGGGGCGCAGGGAACTTTACACCACATGTATGAGCGCACCTCAGGCGCCGACGTAAATAAGGCGCAGCTTTAACTTTCAAGCGTGCGAAAACGGGCGCTCCGACGCAACGATCTTCATACATGTCGCCCATAGTGTTTTTTCTGTTGGATTTCATATAAATCTCATAGAAGCAAATGTGGCATGCTCTAAATGTACTGAGGATTCTGGTACAACAGTGCAGGAGGATTAAGCTCTTTTTAT
>JAODAL010063467.1:0-19221 GCA_025379985.1 Phyllomedusa bahiana
CCCCCTGTGATTGGGCCCCTCTGTAAACAGAATAGTCTCCCCCTGTAGATTAGGGCCCCCTGTAGGCAGAATAGTCCCCCCTGTAGATTAGGGCCCCCTTAAGGCAGAATAGTCACCCCCTGAAGATTAGGGCTCCCTGTAGGCAGAATAGTCCCCGCCCCTGTAGATTAGGGCCCCCTGTAAGCAGAATAGACCCTCCCTGTAGATTAGGACCCCTTGTAAGCAGAATAGTCCCTCCCTGTAGATTAGGGCCCCCTGTAGGCATAATAGTCCCCCCTTTGTTTTAGGGCCCCCTGTAAACAGAATACCCCCCCTGTAGATTAGGGCCCCCTGTAAGCAGAATAGTCCCCCCTATAGATTAGGGCCCCCTGTAAACAGAATAGTCCCCCTGTAGATTAGAGCCCTGTGTAAGAAGAATAGTCCTCCCTATAGATTAGTGGCCCATGTAAGCAGAATAGTCCCCCCTGTAGATTAGGGCCCCCACAAGCCGAATAGTCCTCCCCCCGTAGATTAGGGCCCCCAGAAGCAGAATATTCCCCCCCTGTAGATTAGGGCCCCCTGTAAGCAGAATAGTCCTCATGTGTAGATTAGGGCTCTCTGTAAGCAGAATAGTCCCCACCTGTAGATTAGGGCCCTCTGTATGCAGAATAATCCCTCCCATGTAGATTAGGGCCCCCAGAAGCAGAATAGTCCCCCCTTTAGATTAGGCACCCCAGAAGCAGAATAGTCCCCCCCTTTGTTTTAGGGCCCCCTGTAAGCAGAATAGTCCACCCCTGTAGATTAGGACCCCCAGAAGCAGAATAGTCCACCCCTGTAGATTCGGGCCCCTGTAAACAGAATAGTTCCCCTTTGTTTTAGGGACCCCTGTAAACAGAATAGTCCCACCCTTTGTTTTAGGGCCCCCTGTAAGCAGAATAGTCCCCACGTGTAGATTAGGGCCCCCTGTAAGCAGAATAGTCCCCCTGTAGATTAGGGCCCCCTGAAAGCAGAATAGTCCCCTCCTTTAGATTAGGGCCCCAAAGCAGAATAGCCCCCCTTAGATTAGGTCCCCTTTTAAGCAGAATAGTCCCCCCTTTGTTTAGGGCCCCCGAAGCAGAATAGTCCCCTCCCTGTAGATTAGGGCCCCCAAGCAGAATAGCCCTCCCCGTAGATTAGGGCCCCATAAAGCAGAATTTTTTTTGAACCTTCCCCCCCTGTAGATTAGGGCCCCCAGAAGCAGAAAAGTCCCCCCCGTAGATTAGGGTCCCCTGTAAGCAGAATAGTCCCCCCCTGTAGATTAGGGCCCCCAGAAGTAGAATAGTCCCTCCCTGTAGATTAGGCCACCGTAAGCAGAATAGTCCCCACTTTTGTTTAGGCCCCCTGTAAAAAAGAATATCCCCCTTTGTTTTAGGGACCCCTTTAAACAGAATAGTCCGCACCCCTTTGTTTTTGGGGCCCCTATAAGGGAGAATAGTTCCCCCCCCTGTTTTAGGGCCCCCTGTAAGCAGAATAGTCCCCCCGTTTGTTTTAGGCCGCCCTGTAGGTAAGTACTTACTTTTTCATGCTCCCCCGCGCGTCTCCATCTGCTCCTGGCCCCAAGCCTGCTGCTTTTGGCTTGGGGCCGAGGACAGGAAGCTCGGCAGGCGTCGCGATGACGTCACTCGCATCGCGCCACCTGCAGCGCTATGTACGGCAGGGAGCTCTCCCTGCTTTGCCATTCATCTTAATTGGATGCACGTGGCAAGGACATGCATACAATTAAGAGATAGCCGCTGTGAAACAAGGGGGCGGAGCCTGCTGTCGCCAGCAGGCCCTCCTGTCTTCACAGACCGTCCGGGCCCCGTAGAGCAGTACCGGTTGTACTGCCCTAACGGCGGCCCTGGTCTGCACTATGCAGGCACCAGCTGTGATTGTTGCATTACTGAGTCTAGAGCTGTGTGATGAGGGGGCCCTTCAGACTAGCTGGCCAGCGGCCCTGATTGCAAGTGCATCCACTGCAACCCCTGTATTTATGCTACTGTACCTTCACGATATGTGAGTGTGTAGTGCATAAGGAAAAGTGAGAGGACACATAGGAAGTCTATGGTAGACCTGTTATAAACAGTAAAGCTGCAGCTGCATTCACCTATGGGGGTTTTGTAAGGTAACCCTTTGTGACCATCTACCCCGTGTCCATTCAGAATTCAATAAATAATCAGATTTAGGTAATAGAAGTGTACTTGTTGGCCGATAAGGGGCCCCTGCCGTCTTCTTTATGGCAGCTCATTGGCTTCAAATGAATCCTTACCTCTGCAACAAGCAGACAAGGATCTTCACATGTCACTGTCCTGCCTGTACTGGAGCATGAACAGTCGCATGGGATCAAGCATCTAGGAGAGAGCGACAATGTGCTCAGTTGCCGCACAGCTTTCTGTGCTCTGCTCCCTCACTTCCTGTCCCCACTAGCACCAGTAATATGCAGAAGCGAGTCCTGCTCCTCCCGTAGACAGCTCACAAATATCATGCCCAAGCACCACTGGAAATTACCGGCAGCTAATGTATACTGACGCCAACTCAAAGCCTGTATTACTATGCTCATGCCAAGCCTACTGACCCCCATCCTATGCTCATACCAAGCCTACTGGCTTACCATCTTATGCGCAGACCAAGCCTACTGCATACCATCCTATGCTCATACCAAGCCTACTGGCTTACCATCTTATGCTCATACCAAGCCTACTGCCCACCATCCTATGCTCATACCAAGCCTACCCGCTGCCATCCTGTGCTCCTACCAAGCCTACTGGCCACCATCCTTCGCTCATACCAAGCCTACTGCCCACCATCTTATGCTCATACCAAGCCTACTGGCCACCATCCTTCGCTCATACCAAGCCTACTGCCCACCATCCTATGCTCATACCAAGCCTACATGCTGCCATCCTGTGCTCCTACCAAGCCTACTGGCCACCATCCTATGCTCATACCATTCCTACTGACTGCCATCCTATGCTCATACCAAGCCTTCTGGTCGCCATCTTATTCACATACCTACTGGCCACCATCTTATGCTCATTCCATGGCTACTGTCTGGCATCTTATGCTCAGACCATACCTACTGCCCGCCATCCTAGGCTCATACCATGCCTCCTGGCCAGCATCCTGTACTCATATCATGCCTACTGGCCAGCATCCTGTTCTCATACCATGCCTACTGCCCACAATCCTTTGCTCATACCAAGTCTTCTGGCTGCCATCCTACGCTCATACCATACCTACTGCCCGACATTCTGTGCTCATACCAAGCATACTGGCCAACTTTTAAATTCTGCTGTTTTCCAGTCTTTAGATATTTTAGTTTTCTTCTTAGCTCCTCTTATCAGAATCTATTTTTTGGTTCCATCTGCCCAGCCGCTGCTCTTAGACTGGTGGGACTCATCTCAACTGCCGGCTCTTATAGTCAGCTGCCGCTCTTGGACTGGTGAAACTCACCTTCACTGCCAGTCGTTGTGGTACGCTGCCAGTCTTAGACTGGTGGAACTCATCTCCACTGCAAAATCTTGTGGTCAGCTGTCGCTCTTGGACTGATGGGATTCATCTTTACTGCTAACTCTTGTGGTCAGCCACCACTCTTGGACTGGTGGATCTCATTTTTGCTACCAGCTCTTTTGGTCAGCCGTCACTCTTGGACCGGTGGAACTCATGTTCATTGCTGGCTCTTATGGTCAGCCTCCACTGTTAGACTGGTGTGACTCATCTCCACTGCCTGCTGTTTTGGTTAACCACTGCTCTTGGATGAATAGGGCTCTCTTCACTGCCTGCTCTTGTGGTCAGCCTCCACTGTTAGGGGGTTGGGCTCGTCTTCACTGCTACTTTGTGGTCATTTTTACCCTCCGGGGTGGTGGGACTCTCTCCACTGCCTGCCCTTTTTTTGGGCACCCCACCTTGGGCGGGGGGACTCATGTTTACTGCTGCCCCTTTTGGGCAGCCTCCATCTTTACTGTGGGACTCATTTTCACTGCTGGCCTTTTGGGGCAGCCCCAAACTGGATGTAGACCACCTTCAAATGGGGGCTCTGGCATCACCTCCACTCTTGGACTGGTGGGTGTCATCTTCACCGCCAGCTGTCGTGCTCTGCTTTATTGTTTCTTCTATGTTTTCTTTATTTGCAGGTTGATATCCTCAACTCCTGGGTATCAAAGAATATTAAGAAAAAAGAATGTGTGGCCTTTTTGCCCCGATCGCCAACAAAGGGGGAAAGGGGGAGGTTATCCAAAGGATTAGGTCCCTTTCGGTGGGGAACAGTACATCTTCCTTTTAGATGTTTTTTTGAATGTTTTCCCAAACCGAACCTTCTTTTCTCTTTACTAAGTTTTTCATAGAAAGGTCTCCTAAACCCCCGAAAATGTTGGTTTCAGGGAATCCCAAAAAAATCATTATTTACTTTCCCCCGAAAGTTTTTGGCCGTTTGGGCAACCCCCAAGTTTTGCACTTCAGGGGGTTTATCACTCATTTTGGGGCCACCAAAAAAACCCATGGGGTCCTCAGAAACCTGTCCCCGAAATTTCCTAGTTTAAATTTTCTTTTGGGGGGATGACGGTTTTTCGGAACCAAAAAGGGGCTTTGGGCAAAGGTGAGTGCATGGTGGACGTTACTCTGAAGCCCCATTTTCCCCTTTTTCCTTTGATGTAAAGGAAAATTTTGGGGGAAAACGTCTGGATTTGTGGTTTTTCTGAATATTGAGAGGTGACACTTTCCTACCATTTCTCACCTCTATTTCTCACCTCTTTTCAGTATGTGCGCGCCTCATGTGGGCAACCCAAAACCCCGTGTTTTGTGTGACCTGGGTGAACCCGGGGAAAATGGGGGCTTTGCATGCCCGCCCCCCTGAAAAGGGGGAAAGGGGGAAAACCCAAAAAAATTCAGATCAGCCCCCAAAAAATTTAAAAACCAGTTTCAGCCCCGGGGTTTGGGGAAAGGGTGCCCCGAGTACAAGGGAAAATTTTTTAAACCCCCGGGTAAAGGTCACTCCCTGGGGGCAGCTGGCCCGGGAGGCGAAAATTCCCCGAGGATTAAATTTACAAGCACAGTCCATTGAAGGACAGGGGAAAGGGCCTATCAAGTCCCGGTTAAAACTGTAGGTTTGGGCAAAACATGTACAAAAAAACAAGGGCAGGGGACAAATTAAAGTAAAAAACAGGGGGTTTAAAAAACAACAAAGCCTCTCCCCTTGGATACAAACCAATTTCCTCAAACCCCGTCACTAACCGATGCCTCAACCCCGGGAAAATAACCCCCGATGCCCCCAACCCCGTAAATACAACCGGGTGCCTTAACCCCTTTTACACAACCCGAACCCCTACCCTGTACAAAGTCCCCTACCCCCTATGGAACTCTACCCCCGTACACAAAATGATGCCTCTACCCCCGTACACTACACTGATTTCCCCTACCCTGAACCCAACTACACTATGCCTCTCCCGTGAAAATCAGACCGATGCCTCCACCTGTAAAAATCACCGATGCCTCTAAACCCCGTAACTACAAACCCATGCCCCTACCCCGTACACGTTACCCCGAAAAACCCCTTTTCCCTGTTTAAAATACAAACCAAAGTCTCTACCCCGTCATCACGATTTCCTCCTACCCCGACATACACCGATCCCCACCCCTGTACACTACAAAAGATTTCCTTTAACCCCGTTTCAAATACAAAGAATTTCCTCTTACCCCTTTTTTACACTACAAACCCCCGCCCTTTACCCTGTACCTTTCACCGATCCTCTACCTTTTAACAAAACACCGAAAGCCTTTTAAACCCCGTACACTACACGATGCCCTACCCCCGAAAAACTTCACCCAAAGCCTTTTCCCCCTTTTCCCCTTAAAACTGATGCCTCCTACCCTGTACACTACACGATGCCTCTACCCTGTAACCAAAAAAACACCGATTCCTTTACCCTGTACACTTCACCAAAAGGCCCCTACCCTTTTACACTCACCGATGGGTTCTAACCCCCCAAAACTCAACAAAGCCTCTACCCCGAACACTACAAGATGCCTCTACCTGTAACTTTCACCTGAACCCCCTACCCCCGTACACTACACCCGATGCCTCTAAACCCCCTAAACACTACACCGGGTGCCCTAAACCCCCGTAACTACCCCCGATGCCTTACCCTGTACACTCACCCATCCTCTTTCCCTTTCGCTTCAACCCCTTCTAACCCTTTCCCTCTTTATTAATAAAACCTTTTTCTCCCCTTAAATTTCATTCCCCTTTCTTTACACTACACCCATCCTCTACCCTGTAAAACTACACCAATGCCTTCCTTTAAAAAAACCCCGTACACTTCACCGATGCCTCTACCCTGTCACTCTACCCGATCCTTACCCCGTACCTTCACCGGCCCTCTACCCCGTCACTACAAAATGCCTCTAAACCCCGGGCACTACACCGATGCTTTAAAACCCCGTACAAATACAAAGGGTTTCCTCTTACTGTACAATACACCCATGCCTTTTACCCTGTCACCACCGATGCCCCTACCCCTTTTACCCACCAAAACCCCCTAAACCCGTTTCCAAAAAAGAAAAAACCCACCCTTGGTTAAAAAAATAAACCATGGGGCTCTACCCTTTTAAAAACTACACTGTGGGCCTTTTTAAAAAACCTGGTTTAAAAAACTTTTTCAAAAAAAATTCCTCCCCCCCTGTAATAAACAAAGGATGCCTTGGGGCATTTAAAAAAAACTTAAACGAAATTGCCTCCTAAAAAAACCCCTTTTTACCCCCTTAATAATTTTTTTTGTTTTACCCTTTTCAAAAACTAAAAACTGGGGGTGCCTTTTTAAAACCCTTTTTACCAAAAGGCCCCTTTTTCAAAAAAAGCTTTTCTACCATGGTGAACCTTTAAACCCCCGGATGCCCTTTCCCTTATTTTTTCCCCTAAAAATGTGCCTTACCCATTTTTACCTACACGAATTTTTTTCCCCCTTTTAAATTTTCCCGGGTCCCTTTTTTTTACCCCCACCCAAAACAACAAAGGGCCCCACCCTGTACAAAACCACACCGATGCCCTTCCCCCCACAGTAAACTACCGAATTTTCCCCCCCTTAAATTTCCCGGAAACCCACACCTACACCAAACCCGGCCCCTACCCCCGTACAAATTTCACCCATGCCTCCCCCCCCCGTAACCCACAAAATCCCCTCCCTTTTAAACCAAATTTCCCCCCCTTCTTCCCAAAACCCCCCCCCCGTACCTACAAGAACCCCTACCCCGTAAACTCAACCCATGCCCCTCTCCGGGACACTACACCGAATTCCCCTACCCTTTTACACTACACCGGTGCCCCTACCCTGTAAACTCAAAGATGCTCTCCCCGACACTAACCGAAGTCCTTCCCTTAAACTACAACCTGATGCCTCCACCCGTAACTACACCGATGCCTCCACCCTGTACACTACACCGAAAACCTCCCCCCCGATACAACCCACACCAAGCCTCCCCCAGTACAAATACAACCGGGGCCTCCAAACCCCGTTTCACTACAAAAGGGTGGGCCCCAAACCCCGTTTCACCCACAAATTTATTTCCCAAACCCGTAAACTACACCCCTGCCTTACCCTGTACACTACAATGATGCCTTCTCTGTACACTACACTGATCCTTACCCTGTACACAAAACTGATGCCTCTACCTGTACACTACCCCGATTTCTCTCCCCTGTACACTACACTGATGACTCAAACCCTGTACACTCACCGTGCCTCTACCCTGTACACTCCCCGAAGCCTCTACCTGTTACACTACACTGATCCCTTTCTACCCTGTACACTACACCTGATTTCTTCCCCTGTAGACTAAACGTTTGACTCTACCCTGTACACTGCACCGATGCCTCTACCCTGTACACTGCACCGATGCCTCTCCCCTGTACACTACACTGATGCCTCTACCCTGTACCAGTCACTAAACTGATGCCTAAACTAAACTAAACTGATGCTGACATCCCCACTATCATCATGGGAGACTTTCAACATCCCAATCGACACCCCCCACTCTGCTTCCAACAAACTCCTTTCACTCTGCTCTCCTTTCAACCTCTCCCAATGGCCCTCAGGAGCCACTCACAAAAGATGGACACACACTGGACCTCATTTCACCCCCCTCTTCCCCCTATCTGACATCTCTAACTCTCCACACCCTATATCTGACCACAACCTGTTTAAACCTTCACCCTTATCTCCTCCCCACCTGCTCCTCCTGTCTCTATCCAGTACAACCCCGCAGGAATTTTACAAACCCTCAACCGTCTCACTCTCTCTGACTCTCTTGCACCTCTTTACTATCTCCTCATTTAATGACCCAGACGCAGCCACCACTTTCTACAACCATCAATCATCACGCCTTGACTCAGTCGCTCCTCTCACACACAAAAGAACCCCCAAAATCAACAGACAAACCCTGGCACACAAAACTCTACCAAACAGCTGAGGCGAGCTTCCAGAATTGCTGAACGCCGCTGGAGAAAAAACTCACTCCATTGATAAATTTGGGCCCTTTTACAAACACTCACTGCAGACATTTAAGTCCGCACTCAGCCCTCAGCCACAACGACTATTTAAAACTCTCATATCTCCCTGTCCCACAACCCCAGACATTATTCAAAACCTTCAACTCTCTTCTCCGTCCACCAACACCTCCTCCCCCCTCCCTCTTTCAGCAGACGACTTTGCAGTTCACTTCTCCAGAAGATCAACCTCATCAAGAGAAAGCTTTACCCCGCAGTCCCACCCCCCTCCCCTACCCTTGCAACCTGCTTCTTCCCCTTAACCTGCTTCCCCACGGTCACTCATGACAAGCTCTCCTCTTTACTGTCCAAACCCAACCTCACTCCCTTTAGAGTTTTGACCCACTGCCATCCCACCTCATCCCAGACCTCAGTGCTTCTATCATCCCAGCCCTCACCCATCTCTTCAACCTATCAATAACCTCAGGACTCTTCCTTCTGCCTTTAAACATGTACTATCACTCCAACCAAAAAAAAAAACAACCCTTGAACCCTCTTCTCTGTCCACTATCGCCCCATCTCACTGCTCCCTTTTGCTTCCAAAATCCTCGAGCAGCACGTCTATCTTCGCTGTCCTCCCACCTCTCCTCCAACTCTCTTCTTGACCACTACAATCTGGTTTCCGGGCCCCACCACTCTACCGAAAACCGCCCTAACCAAAGTCACTAATGACCTAGTAAAATGCTAAAGCCTCAAAGCCACTACTCTGTGCTCCCCCTCTTAGACCTGTCCTCTGCCTTTGACACTGTCGAACATTCCCTTTGCTACAAATCCTCTCCTCCCTCGCATTCACAGACTTGGCCTTTCCGGGTCTCCTCGTACCTTCTGATTCGAACTTTCAGCAGGTCTCCCATTCTATGCTCCACCTACTCCCCCGCCCTCTCTCTGTCGGTTGTCCCCCAGGGTCAGTCCCGGGCCCACTACTCTTCTCCATTACACCCTGGCCTCCGGTCAGCTCATAGCCTCACATGGTTTCATTACCCCATGTATGTGACGATACCCAACTCTACATCTCCAGCCCAGGATGTCACTTCTCTACTCTCCCGGATCCCTAAATGTCTGCGTCCATTTCCTCCTTCTTCTCATGGGCGTTCTCCTAAACCTAAATGTGGAGAAAAAAGAACTCATCATCTTCCCACCACCCAACTCTACCCCTGCCCATGATCTCTCTATTACAGTCAAAGGGTCTACACCTTTTCAAAAAGGGCCCCCCGTCCCCTGCCCTTTGGGGAACCCAGCTCCGCTTATTTTCAAAAACCCACCACCAAATCTTAAAATCAAACTTACATGCCCCCTTCCACCCGAAAAAAATTTTTTCGCATCCGTCATTCCTCAACTATGACATACAAAAATGTTGGTCCATGCCCTTTTTTCTTCCCCCCCCTTGACCCACCTTTCAAAAATTCCTTTTTCTGTGGCTCCCCGGGCACCCTTTTCTCCCCCAATTATCCCTTTTAAATCTGCTGCCATTTTTATCCCCCTCTCCTCCTTTATACCCCGCCTCTCCCTCTGGCCCAAACCCTTCATGGCTTCCCTTTTTCCCCGCGAATTTATTTCAAGCTTTCTAAAACCCCCGACCTACCAAGGGCTCCAAAGAACCCCTTTCCCCTCCATACAATTTTTTGGGCCCCCAATTTCCAATTTTCTCCCCTTTTTTACCAATTCCCTCCTACAGGGGCCTTCTCCTCTGCTCTCCCTTATCAGTCCTCACACAACCCTCTCCAAGGTTTTTCTGTGCCTTTTCCCCCACTTTTGGAATTCCCCTTGCCCCAAAACATCAGGGCTTTTCCCTCCAACTTTTAGGTTCAAAAAAAAAGGGGAAAACCATTCTTTCAGGGGTTTCTAAAAACCTTAATAACCCCCTGTTTCCTTTTTTCCCCCACAAAACATGTCTTTTTCCCCCACTCCCCCTGTTTTCATTTCCCCCCCTTTTAGTTGTAAGCCCTCGCGGGTTGGGTCCCCCTTCCCCTTCAAAGCAAAATTTTCATTATTCACTTATCACTGTTTTCTTTTTACTTTTAAAGTATGTAAACCCCAATTGGGGAAAACAATGGGGGTTTTAAAAAAAAAATAAATAATAATAAAAAACCCCTTTCCCTGTAAAATACAATTTTTGCCTAACCCTGTTCAACCCACACCCATTTCCCTTAACCCCCGGGTTCCCCTACAATGATGCCTCTACCCTTTTACCATTTTAAACGATGGCCTTTTACCTTTTTTCCCGTCAATTCACCCATTTTTCTCTTTCACAAAATGCCCCCCATTTATCCTGTTTTTGGGACTCTTGCTCCAAATCCCGGCACTTTTTGCCCCATTAAATTTTTACAATACAAATATAAAAGCTCTTCTCATGCGCCGCTCCCTCCCTTATCTATTTCTACCCCTTGATTTGGGCTCTACATTTCCCGTTTAAAATTTTTGAGAAAGCAAAGAGAAAAAAAAAAATTTTGAGGGCCCGCGGTTCCCCCCGGCAAAATTGGAATTTTGTTTTGAACCACTAGTCTTTATTTTAAGCACCCAAATTTAGTGGGGGGCAAAGGAAGGCACAACACTTTTTTAAACAACCAAAATTTGGAACGAAGAAACCCCGGTCGTCCGCAAACCCCCCTTTTTCCCTTTTGCTCGGGCGTCCCATGACTTGGTTCCAGGATGTCACAGCCCTATTTCAAATTTTGACTATACCTATCGCAACAATTTTGGAATTAAAAAATTTTGTTAAAAATTTTGTCTCCCGGGCTTTTGCAAGGGGGTTTTTTTCTTTAAAAAGGGTTTTTTCTTTATTTTTGGAAAAAACAAAATTTCTTCAACCCCAATTCTCTTCCTACAGACCAAATTAAAGGGTACAGCAAAGGGGGAAAAAGAGTTGGGACCATTTATACCCCTATTTGTTCATGGGGGGTTTTGAGGATTTCACACATTTTATTGGGACATTTTTTGAAAAAGTTGTCATCTATCAGAAAATATTTCGATGATTTTCTTTTTGATCTGGGAGGGACGATTGGAGGCCCAGCAGTTTATTTTAAAGGGGAAACAAATCATAAATCATGGGGAAACTCCCTCACCCCCCAAAAATCCAGGGATGAACGGAAATTTTACTTTTTAATTTGGTCATAAGGAAAAAAAGGTCAAAGCTATGGGCACTATACTTTTTTTAAGGCCCGTTGATGAAAAAAAGCTTTCTTGAATTCCGGACTGTCATTTCATAGATGGAAACTTTAAGTTTCCTTTTTGGAAAACGAGGGCCACTTCGAAAGAAAAGCACTAATGGGGTGCGTTTTTTGGGCACCAAACTTTTCCCGGTTTGTTTAAAAATTATCCAGAAAAACCCAATCAGGGGAAACTTTTAAATGAAAGGGGCCCTTGTCCCCAAATAGTTTGAAAAAAAGGTTAAAAAAAAAACCCTGGAGGAGGGGCAGGGGCACCTCCCTTACCCACTTGGGGAAAAAAAAAACAAAAAATAAAATTATTTATAATAAAACAAAATTCAAAAAACCGTTTTAGTTTCCTCCCCTTTAAAAGATTAAACGGATTTAAAAAAAAAAATTGGCCTTTTATAGAATTTATCCTATTTAAAAGGGAAAAATCTAACACAAAATTCCCCCATCATTTTCAGAAGGGGGGTACAATAAAAAACAGATTTTTTGGCCCCCTCCGGGCAGCATCAACCCAAAAAATACCCAAAATTTTCAAAGAATCCGAATTTTTATTTCTTTTTTTACTAAGGGAAAAGATGCATGTCCCGCCCCTTTATTGGAAAGGGTAGGAAATAAAAACAAATCACACAAAACTGGCCCGTTCCTTTGATATTAAAACATCCCCCAAATGTAATAGTTGTTTTGTTTATTGTTTTTCAACTTTTACTTGCGGGAAACCAAATATAATTGGGCCGAAACCAACCCAAAAGGGGGGCCCTTTAATTATGAATGGGGCATCGCCCAAGGGAAAATTTAAAAAGATTTTATGGGTTATAAGGCACAAAAACTGAAAAAACCGTGTGGATCATAAAAAACCCCAAACTTTTTGTTTATATTCCCGAACATATCCCAAAAATATGTTTGAAGCCTCAAGTTTTAGATTTTGGTTTCCTTGGGATTTTGGGAAAAAAGGGTTGGAGAACAATTTAAATTTCGGGGGGCCCCCTTGGGGTAAAAAAGGGGGGTTGCAGAACTTATGGGACTTTAAAATTTAACCCAAAAATCCTTTTTTGGGGTTTTTTAAAACCTGTGGGCCCCCCCGGGAAATTGAAATTTTCATTTGAATTTGGGAAAAATAATCTTCCATTTATAAAAAAACCCAAAAAAAAATGTTCCATTGTAAAAAAATTTAAATTTTTTTTAAAAACTTTATAACAAAAACTATTTTTTAAAATTAAAAATTTTAATTTAAATTTAAATTTTTTTAATTATATTTTAGGTTTTTTTTTGGCAAATTTTATTTTGGGCCCCTATTTTTTTTTGGGGTTTTTTTAATTTTTTTGGCATATATTTTTTTATTTATTTATTTATTTTTGGCATGTATGTGTGTATTATATATTATAAATATAATTTATATATATGTATATTTTTTTTATTATTTATTTATGTCAAAACCAGTTTTCCCAAATAAAAATTCCCTTTTTAATACATAGTGTTTGTGCAAAATCTGAGAGGGAAGAACCTTTTTTCCTTTTTATGGGAATCTAACCCCCATATCCCCTTTTTTAAATGAGGGCAATTTGGGAAAACACTATTCCAAAGGGGACCATCAATTTGGGGAAAAATATTTAGCTTTCCCTTTTTTTTTCTCCATTTTAAAATTTTTAAAAAAATAAAAACAAAATTCAAAAAGGGGACCTTTATTACCCCTTTGGGATAGAAAACCCAAATAAAACCGGGGGTTTTAATGGTACCTTTTTGTTTCATTAAACTTCAACCATTTTTTTTTGTTTGTTTAAATAAAGTATTATTGTTTTTTTCCCCCCCCCCTTTTTTAATTTAAATTTTGTGTAATTTTCTTTTTAAAAGATTGGTTTTTTCATGTGGGGTCACAAATTTTTCCTTTTCTCCACCCCTCTCTTTAAAAAAAATGTGGATAAAACCCCAAATCTAAAATTTTCCCCCGGGCCCAATTTCCCTGCCTACCCTGGGTCTCTCTAATGGCTGCCAAATCTCTCACCCGCTCCCCAAGTCCCCTGCCTCGGGTATAAAAATTTTGAAAAAAAAAAAAGCAAATTTAGGAAATTCGCTCCCCTTTTGTAAAAATAGTTGGGAAACAGTAGATAAGTGGGGTTGAAATATTCTTCTCCCCCCTCTTTAGTTTTGGGGTGGGATTAAGGAAAAACACCCTTTTAAAAGCTTTACAACGTTTTTTTTGGAATGTTTTGAAAAACCAAAAGTTCCCCTGCCCGGGTAAAACGGGGGTTTTAATTTCCCTTCCCGGGCCAGGAATAGGGAGGTTCAAAATTAAAATTTAAAAAGTTGTTTAAAAATATTACTCCTTATTACAAAAACATTTCCCTCCAAAATTTTGCGCTGGGGAACCCAAAACCGGGGTTTTATTTTAAAAAATTTTTTATTTTTATAGAAAGCAGGAATACGCGTTTCGAATCACAACTGTGACACTTCCTCCCGTTCCAATGCATTCAGAATTTAAACAGAAAAAGGGGCCCCGGGTTTTAAAAAAACCCTTTAAAAAAAACAGCAGACAAAATTTAACCCCCCCGAAAATTGGGAATGCACAAGTGTATTGATTATAAATTTAAAAAAATTTTAAAAAACATTTAAAAAAAAATTTAATGTAAAATTGGAAAACTGTAAATTTTAAAAAATAAAATAAAAACTTATTGCCCAAAAAAAATTTAAAAATGTGGGTTTATTTATAAACCCCAAAAAACTTTTTTTTTGAAATTAAATATGAACTAGTTAATGCATTTTGGCTTCTATCCTTTTTTTTTTTTTTTATCCTCTTTATCTTCAAAAAACCCCACTTTCCAAGCCCCCACCTTTCTGCCCGCCCCAACCGGGAAAAAATTTTTTTCCGGCATCCCCCCTTTTCCCCCAACTTGAACTAACCAAAAAAACTCGTCCCACGCCCTTTTTCATCTCCCGCCTGACCCCTGCAAATTCTTCTCTTTTGGCCTCCCAAACTAGCCCCTCCCCTCCCTCCCCAAACCATCCTTAACTCGCTGCCCCTCTTATCCCCTCCGTCCCCTCGTAATTTCCCCTGCCCCTCCCCCCGGGCAATCCCTTTTTACTGGCTTCCCATTGCCCCCAGCGAATTTTATTTCAAATTAAATAACCCTGACCTACAAGGGGTCCCATTCCCCGGCCCCCCGTACTCTTTTGCTCTAAAACTCCCGATATCTAACCCCCATGCAAACTTTCCCCTCCTAAAAGGACTTCTCCTCTGCTCTTTCCCCTTTCAGCTCCTCCACAAACGTTTTCAAAAACTTTATCGTGCTTCACCCATTTTTGGAATCCTTAACCCCCCAAAAACAGGGCTCTCCCCAACTTTCACCCCGTTTTTAAAAGGGAACTGGGAAAACCCTTTTCTTCAAGGATAGCTTATAAAATTTCACTAAACCCCCCACCCGTCACCCGGGCCCAAAAACATTGGCCGCCCCCCCCACCTTCGTCTCTCCCTCCTCCCCTTTTGATTGTAAGCCCCCAAAGAGCGGGTCCCTCTATCCTTTTCTGTATCAGTTACTAAATCATTTTTCGTCAACCCTTGTATTTGTTCAACAATTGTTATGGGTTTTTAAAATCCCTTGATGTACGGGGCCTGTCTCCCAAAGGGGCGCTCTAAAATAAATAATAATAATAATAATAATAAAAATCTGTAAATGTGATTTATACATAAATTTTCTTTATTTAATTTTTATTTACGTTTTATACTTTTTTTCTATTGTTCCCTTAAACCCTTTGAACCCCTTTTCTTGGGATGTGGTTGGGCCTGGCAGTTGTTAGTTTGTTTAACCCATGAACTCTAGCACATTGGGGGATGGAAAAATGGGGGGTCTCCCCCACGAAACGCGTAAATTCCCTTGTTTTTTATAAAAAAACCCCTTTAACCCAAAAAAGACGTTTTCCGCGCGGCCAAATTTAACCCTCCCTTTAAAGGAGGGTTTTTTTTTTGCAAACTGGAGAAAAATTTTTTACACCTTTTTTTTAAAAACTCTGAGATAACACCTTGGTCTCCCATTGCTTTGCCCGTACGCCAATCAGATTGTTTTCCATCATCCTGAGCCACAAGCACCTATTTATTTTCATGTCAAATTTGAAAGGGGCATTCACATTCCTTTTTTGCTTTTCCTTTTATTGTCCCCGGGAAAATTTTTACTGAAGGGGGGTTGAAACTTTCATTTTAAAGGGGAATTTGGGTTTCCCCTTTTCTTAAATTTCCTCCCAAGCAGCTGAGGGGCCCAAAAAAATTTTTGGTTTCCAAGTTGGGGGGGTAGTGAGGGGTCCCAGTGAAGGGACCAGGTTCATGGGGGTTTCCCGCCCTACATAAACCCACCAGTTTGTTTCCCATCTTTAGCCTCTCCCCTGTCTAATAAATTTTGGGTAACAGAGAAAGATAAGTTTTCATGTCTGTGTTTCCCTCCCCGGAGCCCGGATTATCACTGGAAGGGTTCCATGCTGGGGGCATGAAGATGTGGGGGGGCCCCCGAGATTTTAGTGGAAAACACAAGGGAAAGGTTTAGAGATCGTCCCCATCGGCATTGCCACCCGGGGCATTGTCCCCAAGGGGAGTACCTGCTCGTGAAGGCGTAAGACCCCTGGTAGAGGACCCTAATTTAAAGGGGGCCCCTTTAAAGGAGGAGCCCAAAAACCCGGAGGGCTCCAAAAAAAATTGACCTCCCCATAACACACCCTATTAGAACAGAATTTTTCCCAAATTTTCCAAGGTGAAAAGGAAATTTTAAATGGAAAAGATTTTACCAATGCCCGATAATCATCTCCAAAAGGAACCCGTCCTGAATCTCTAGGATTTTGTGATCAAACCGGATTTCAAATGAAACTTTAACTTTTTCCCCCTTTTTCCATTACTCTGTGGCCCCCCTTTTCCCAGTCCTTTTCCTCTGGGGGCCCCTTTTCCCTTACTCTGGGGCTCCTCCCCCTGGAACCTGTCCTTGCCTTCTCCATTACTTGTGGTTTTTTCCCCTCCTTTGACCCGGTCCTCTTTCCTTTTCCAAAACTCTGTGGGCCTCCTCCCAGGGCCTTTCTCGGCCTTTTTCCCTTACCCCTGTGGTCCCCTTTTTTTGGAAACCTTGCCCCCTTTTTCCTTCTCCATTACTTTTTGCTCCTTTCCTTGGGCCTTTCCCCCTGCCCCCCCCAAAAAAATCTGTGCTTTCCTCCTCCCTTTAAATTAAACCCCTGCCTTTCCTTAAAAGTTGTGCGTTTCCAAAGGGCCCGTTCATGTTTTTTCTTATTTTCTTAGTTTCTTCTCCTTAGACCTGCACTCTTCCTTTTCCATTAAATTTGTGCTCTCCTCTAAAAGGACCGTCCCCTTTTCTCCATTTAACCTTGGTGGGTTTCCCTAGACTGTCCTTGCCTTCCCCCTTTAAAATTGAGCTCCCCTAGCCCCTTTGCTTTTCCCTTTCCAAAATTACCTCTGTCTTGCTCCTTCTAGACCTTTCCTCTATCTTTTCCATTACTCTGTGTTCCTCCTTCTAGATCTGTCCTCCGCCTTCTCCATTACTCGGTGCTCCTCACAGACCTGCCTTACACCTTCTCCATAACTATGTGCTCCTCCTAGACCTGTCCTCTGCCTTCTTCATTACTCTGTGCTCCTCTTCTAGATTTTGTCCTTGCCCTTCTTTTATCTGGCTCCTCTCCTAGATCTTTCCTCTGCTTTCCATTACTCTGTGCTCCTCCTCTAGATCTGTCCTCTGCCTTTCCCTTACTCTGTGCCCCTTAGACCGCCCTGCCTTTTCCTTTCTCTGTGCCTCCCCCTAGGACCTGCTTGTTTTTCTCCATTTCTCTTTACTCCTTCTTCTAGACCTCTCCTCTGCCCTCTCTTTTACTCTGTGCTTATCCTCCTCAACCTGTCCTCTCCCTTTTCCATCATGTTGTACTCCTCCAAGACCTGTCCTCTGTCTTCTCCATTACTCTGTACTCCTTCTAGATCAGTCCACTGCCTTCTCCATTTCTTTGCGCTCCTCCTCCTAGACCTTTCCTCTTTCTTCTACATTATAGGTGCTCTCCCCCCGACTGTTTTCCATTTTCTACATTACTTGGTCCTCCTGGGGCCTGTCCTCTGTCTTTCCCTTACCTGTGTTTCCCCCCCCTAGACCTGTCCCTGCCTTTTCCCTTTTAAATCTGTACTCCTTCTAGGCCCGTCCCCTGTTTTACATTCTCTGTGTCCCCCAAAATAGATTTTCTCCACCCCTTCTCCATTTTCCTGTGCTCCTCCTCCTAGACCTGTCTCCGTCTTTCCTTACCGTGTTCCTCCCTTTTAGACCTGTCTCTGCCTTCTTTCCATTACTCTGTGTCCTCCCCTAGGAACTGTCCCCTGTTTCTCCATTACTTGTTCTCCCCCAATAAACCTGTTCTGTCTTCTCCATTAATCTGTTCTCCCCCAATAGGGCCTGTTCTCGACCTTTTTCCATAATCTGTGGGTCCCTCCCAGACAAACCTCTGTTTTTCCCTTTTCTCTTTGCTCCACCTCCTGACCGTCCTTGCCTTCTCATTACTTGTGCTTCCCCCTCCTAACCTGTCCTCTGCCTTCTCCATTACTTGGCCCTTCCTAAAACCTGCCCTTGTCTTCTACATTGTCTGTGTCCCTTCCTGTTTTTTTTTGATTTATTCTTTTTTTTACCTTCCAGGTGGGGTCCGGGCTTATATCCTAGGATGAAGGACCCCGGGGAGCGTTGTGTTGTTGGATAACATCATAACTTTTTTACCCTGGGGATGATGGGACTCATAAAAAGTACGGAGTGGAAATCCCTCTGAGAAGTCGACTGAGAAATACTTTCCCAACAAACAAGCATTTAAAGGAGGTGAGAGGGACCTGAACACTTTTACCCTTTGAAAATAAATTCTCCAAAAAGACTCGTGGGCCTGGCAAGACCCCTGTACCCTTCCTCCAGATAAAAAAATTCTCCCGGAAAAATCTAGTGGAAGTTGGGGTCAGCACATCTCGGAAGGGTCAGGTGGAGGGGGCTTTAAAAAACCGTTTAATACAGAAAAAAGGATCATCCATAACACACCGATAACTATATGCAACTGTATTGGTGTGCCGTGGGTTATCCTTATCTAAGCATCTAAGCATGGAGAAATCTAAGGAGACATCTAAGCATCTAAACTGACTCTTCCCCCAAATTAATATGTCTCCTGGGACCCCTATACATGGCGAGTTCACTGTAACATGGACGCCTGCAGTCATATAGACTTTATGAGCATCATATCAATGTTATACAATACATGGAAACCTCTAAAGAAGCATTTATGCTATCTATAATACATGAAAAAACTTTGAGATTCTTAGTTCACTTTTTGATCAAAAAATGCTTAGCCACCCCCGGGTTTTCGGGGGTGGATAAGCATTTTTTGATCAAAACATTGTGAACTAAGAAATTTAAAGTTTTTTTCATTATTATAGATATCATATCAATTTGTTCATTTAACAAGTTTGGGGGCGAAGGGGAAGCAACAATCTCCCTTTTTCAGTGTCTTTTGTGGGGAAGGTTTAAACTTTTTGTGACAGGG